>ARYC01006347.1:0-17088 GCA_000711775.1 Oxytricha trifallax
ATACCTAAAGTAAAGCAATTAATAAAAATATATCACATAATAATAAGATCCTAAATATCACAATGTTCTATTTCACAATAAGCTAATTGACAAATTTCTATACAAACCCAAAAATGAATAAAAATAAATATTAAAAATCAAAGAACTTAAAAAAATCACAAAAAGGCTTAAAAGTTAAAATTCTTTCACATTTTAAAAAGTTAATTAAATTTTAATTATGCCTATTTTTTGACTTTTAAATCAAGATATAGATAGTAAAGCTTAAGCATAAAGTTTTTACAATAATTAGAAAAACATGAGAATGAATTTTTACAAGGACACAAATATATCAGACAGCTTGTTTGAAACTTGCTCTTTCATTTCGTGAATATTAAAGTGCACATTGTTTCACATTTTAAAAAGTTAATTAAATTTTAAATATGCCTATTTTTTGACTTTTCAATCAAGATATAGAAAGTAAAGCTTAAGTATAAGTTTTTACAATAATTAGAAAAACATGAGAATGAATTTTTACAAGGACACAAATATATCAGACAGCTTGTTTGAAACGAGCTCTTTCATTTCGTGAATATTTAAGTACACATTGTTTCACATTTTAAAAAGTTAATTAAATTTTTATTATGCCTATTTTTTGACTTTTCAATCAAGATATAGATAGTTAAGCTTAAGTATATATAAGTTTTACAATAATTAGAAAAACATGAGAATGAATTTTTACAAGGACACAAATATATCAGACAGCTTGTTTGAAACGTACTCTTTCATTTCGTGAATATTAAAGTACACATTGTTTCACATTTTAAAAAGTTAATTAAATTTTAATTATGCCTATTTTTTGACTTTTCAATCAAGATATAGATAGTATAGCTTAAGTATAAGTTTTTACAATAATTAGAAAAACATGAGAATGAATTTTTACAAGGACACAAATATATCAGACAGCTTGTTTGAAACTTGCTCTTTCATTTCGTGAATATTAAAGTGCACATTGTTCACATTTTATAAAAGTTAATTAAATTTTAATTATGCCTATTTTTTGACTTTTCAATCAAGATATAGATAGTATAGCTTAAGTATAAGTTTTTACAATAATTAGAAAAACATGAGAATGAATTTTTACAAGGACACAAATATATCAGACAGCTTGTTTGAAACTTGCTCTTTCATTTCGTGAATATTAAAGTGCACATTGTTCATACATTTTAAAAAGTTAACTTAAATTTTAATTATGCCTATTTTTTGACTTTTCAATCAAGATATAGATAGTATAGCTTAAGTATAAGTTTTTACAATAATTAGAAAAACATGAGAATGAATTTTTACAAGGACACAAATATATCAGACAGCTTGTTTGAAACTTGCTCTTTCATTTCGTGAATATTAAAGTGCACATTGTTTCACACATTATTAAAAAGTTAATTAAATTTTAATTATGCCTATTTTTTGACTTTTCAATCAAGATATAGATAGTATAGCTTAAGTATAAGTTTTTACAATAATTAGAAAAACATGAGAATGAATTTTTACAAGGACACAAATATATCAGACAGCTTGTTTGAAACGTGCTCTTTCATTTCGTTAATATTAAAGTACACATTGTTTCACATTTTAAAAAGTTAATTAAATTTTAATTATGCCTATTTTTTGACTTTTCAATCAAGATATAGATAATAAAGCTTAAGTATAAGTTTTTACAATAATTAGAAAAACATGAGAATGAAATTTTACAAGGACCACAAATATATCAGACAGCTTAGTTTGAAACGTGCTCTTTCATTTCGTTAATATTAAAGTACACATTGTTTCACATTTTAAAAAGTTAATTAAATTTTAATTATGCCTATTTTTTGACTTTTCAATCAAGATATAGATAATAAAGCTTAAGTATAAGTTTTTACAATAATTAGAAAAACATGAGAATGAATTTTTACAAGGACACAAATATATCAGACAGCTTGTTTGAAACGTGCTTTTCATTTCGTGAATATTAAAGTACACATTGTTTCACATTTTAAAAAGTTAATTAAATTTTAATTATGCCTATTTTTTGACTTTTCAATCAAGATATAGATAGTATAGCTTAAGTATAAGTTTTTACAATAATTAGAAAAACATGAGAATGAATTTTTACAAGGACACAAATATATCAGACAGCTTGTTTGAAACTTGCTCTTTCATTTCGTGAATATTAAAGTCACATTGTTTCACATTTTAAAAAGTTAATTAAATTTTAATTATGCCTATTTTTTGACTTTTCAATCAAGATATAGATAGTATAGCTTAAGTATAAGTTTTTACAATAATTAGAAAAACATGAGAATGAATTTTTACAAGGACACAAATATATCAGACAGCTTGTTTGAAACTTGCTCTTTCATTTCGTGAATATTAAAGTGCACATTGTTTCACATTTTAAAAAGTTAATTAAATTTTAATTATGCCTATTTTTTGACTTTTCAATCAAGATATAGATAGTATAGCTTAAGTATAAGTTTTTACAATAATTAGAAAAACATGAGAATGAATTTTTACAAGGACACAAATATATCAGACAGCTTGTTTGAAACTTGCTCTTTCATTTCGTGAATATTAAAGTCACATTGTTCACATATTAAAAAGTTAATTAAATTTTAATTATGCCTATTTTTTGACTTTTCAATCAAGATATAGATAGTATAGCTTAAGTATAAGTTTTTACAATAATTAGAAAAACATGAGAATGAATTTTTACAAGGACACAAATATATCAGACAGCTTGTTTGAAACTTGCTCTTTCATTTCGTGAATATTAAAGTCACATTGTTTCACATTTTAAAAAGTTAATTAAATTTTAATTATGCCTATTTTTTGACTTTTCAATCAAGATATAGATAGTATAGCTTAAGTATAAGTTTTTACAATAATTAGAAAAACATGAGAATGAATTTTTACAAGGACACAAATATATCAGACAGCTTGTTTGAAACTTGCTCTTTCATTTCGTGAATATTAAAGTGCACATTGTTCACATTTTAAAAAGTTAATTAAATTTTAATTATGCCTATTTTTTGACTTTTCAATCAAGATATAGATAGTATAGCTTAAGTATAAGTTTTTACAATAATTAGAAAAACATGAGAATGAATTTTTACAAGGACACAAATATATCAGACAGCTTGTTTGAAACGTGCTCTTTCATTTCGTGAATATTAAAGTACACATTGTTTCACATTTTAAAAAGTTAATTAAATTTTAATTATGCCTATTTTTTGACTTTTCAATCAAGATATAGATAATAAAGCTTAAGTATAAGTTTTTACAATAATTAGAAAAACATGAGAATGAATTTTTACAAGGACACAAATATATCAGACAGCTTGTTTGAAACTTGCTCTTTCATTTCGTGAATATTAAAGTACACATTGTTTCACATTTTAAAAAGTTAATTAAATTTTAATTATGCCTATTTTTTGACTTTTCAATCAAGATATAGATAGTATAGCTTAAGTATAAGTTTTTACAATAATTAGAAAAACATGAGAATGAATTTTTACAAGGACACAAATATATCAGACAGCTTGTTTGAAACTTGCTCTTTCATTTCGTGAATATTAAAGTGCACATTGTTTCACATTTTAAAAAGTTAATTAAATTTTAATTATGCCTATTTTTTGACTTTTCAATCAAGATATAGATAGTAAAGCTTAAGTATAAGTTTTTACAATAATTAGAAAAACATGAGAATGAATTTTTACAAGGACACAAATATATCAGACAGCTTGTTTGAAACGAGCTCTTTCATTTCGTGAATATTAAAGTACACATTGTTTCACATTTTAAAAAGTTAATTAAATTTTAATTATGCCTATTTTTTGACTTTTCAATCAAGATATAGATAGTAAAGCTTAAGTATAAGTTTTTACAATAATTAGAAAAACATGAGAATGAATTTTTACAAGGACACAAATATATCAGACAGCTTGTTTGAAACGTGCTCTTTCATTTCGTGAATATTAAAGTACACATTGTTTCACATTTTAAAAAGTTAATTAAATTTTAATTATGCCTATTTTTTGACTTTTCAATCAAGATATAGATAGTATAGCTTAAGTATAAGTTTTTACAATAATTAGAAAAACATGAGAATGAATTTTTACAAGGACACAAATATATCAGACAGCTTGTTTGAAACGTGCTCTTTCATTTCGTGAATATTAAAGTACACATTGTTTCACATTTTAAAAAGTTAATTAAATTTTAAATATGCCTATTTTTTGACTTTTCAATCAAGATATAGAAAGTAAAGCTTAAGTATAAGTTTTTACAATAATTAGAAAAACATGAGAATGAATTTTTACAAGGACACAAATATATCAGACAGCTTGTTTGAAACGTGCTCTTTCATTTCGTTAATATTAAAGTACACATTGTTTCACATTTTAAAAAGTTAATTAAATTTTAATTATGCCTATTTTTTGACTTTTCAATCAAGATATAGATAATAAAGCTTAAGTATAAGTTTTTACAATAATTAGAAAAACATGAGAATGAATTTTTACAAGGACACAAATATATCAGACAGCTTGTTTGAAACGTGCTCTTTCATTTCGTGAATATTAAAGTACACATTGTTTCACATTTTAAAAAGTTAATTAAATTTTAATTATGCCTATTTTTTGACTTTTCAATCAAGATATAGATAGTAAAGCTTAAGTATAAGTTTTTACAATAATTAGAAAAACATGAGAATGAATTTTTACAAGGACACAAATATATCAGACAGCTTGTTTGAAACGTGCTCTTTCATTTCGTTAATATTAAAGTACACATTGTTTCACATTTTAAAAAGTTAATTAAATTTTAATTATGCCTATTTTTTGACTTTTCAATCAAGATATAGATAATAAAGCTTAAGTATAAGTTTTTACAATAATTAGAAAAACATGAGAATGAATTTTTACAAGGACACAAATATATCAGACAGCTTGTTTGAAACGTGCTCTTTCATTTCGTGAATATTAAAGTACACATTGTTTCACATTTTAAAAAGTTAATTAAATTTTAAATATGCCTATTTTTTGACTTTTCAATCAAGATATAGAAAGTAAAGCTTAAGTATAAGTTTTTACAATAATTAGAAAAACATGAGAATGAATTTTTACAAGGACACAAATATATCAGACAGCTTGTTTGAAACGTGCTCTTTCATTTCGTGAATATTAAAGTACACATTGTTTCACATTTTAAAAAGTTAATTAAATTTTAATTATGCCTATTTTTTGACTTTTCAATCAAGATATAGATAGTAAAGCTTAAGTATAAGTTTTTACAATAATTAGAAAAACATGAGAATGAATTTTTACAAGGACACAAATATATCAGACAGCTTGTTTGAAACTTGCTCTTTCATTTCGTGAATATTAAAGTGCACATTCAAAAAACCAAAACCCATTAATGAGGTTTATAAGTGCTTTGATTTGTAGGGAATTTGTTAAGGGTTGGGATTATTAATAGGTTTTAAAGTGAAATTTATAGTAAATGTATTTAATTTAATCACTCAAAATGCACTTTACGATCATGTGGAGAGGTCTGAAGTTTATCTTACTTAACCACAACTCTATCTGCTCTATTGATATGTCGATCTTGAGTTTGGTTTTATTATTATTGACTCTGCCATTTGTTTCAATGATTGAGATACTCTTGTTCTATCAATAAATTGCTTTATTCTTTATTTAGCATCCTTCTCACACCTTGTAGAGTAGTAATCGTTGCGAGGCATATCGCACTCTATTATTATTGCTGCTAAAGCCCACACATCCCACTAAAAGTCACCATCTCTCCAGTCTTCCCTTTCTGGATAGTACCCTTGAGTTCCCATTACAGTTCCAAGCCTTGATACTTCCACTCTTTAGGCTCTATTGAAATCGATTATTGCTACTCTTACTGGTGAAAAGTTTATCATTATATTTTCTGGCTTCAAATCTCTGTGAACAAACCCTAACTTGTGAAGCTCTTATATACCTTGTATGGTCTGAGTTGCTATTTATCCAAGCTACTTATGATTTCTTTGATCTGTAATGAAATCTCTTAGGGTCATTTCATAGAGTGGGAGTCTGAAAGCAACATGATCCTTGGCAAGGAGAACAGCATCTAACTTTATTAAGTAGCTACACTCTTTAAACTTTGCTTGAGTGAGTACTTGATACTCATTTGTAAACTCCATCTAGTATTTATCATCACCTAAGAGATAGTTGAAGGGATACACCTTGTATGCAAACTGATGATCATTCATAACTTTCTTATCAAAGGAGTCTTATAATATAAGGTAGCTTTAAAGTGAAGTGTCTAGGTCAATTTAGCAAGAACAGGAATCTTTTTATATTGAATTTTAATCATGATCTTTGTGATTTCGGATGCTAGTACGTTGCGTGATTTCCTCACATATTCTGATTCACTAGCTTGTTCAAGCTCTACAAGTTTCGAAGATTCTCTTGTTTTTCTTTTGTTCAGTAGCTTCAATTCATCTTCATGCTTTTCAATCTCTAAATCTTTCTTGTGAGCTTTTAAAAGATGCTTCCTTAAATCTCTTGTATGAGCATACTGCTTATGGCACTCGAAGCACTCATACTTTCCGTCGATTTTATCGTGCTATAAGTATACAGTTGGTTTGGCTTCTATATGCTCTTTCATATGCCTATACCAACTAGATTTATGAGCGAAGTCTCTCTCACACTACTCACAAAAGTATACTTCTACTTCTTCAGTTTGTATAGGCATTTCATTAATACCTTTATCCTCCTCTCTGTCTCCCACACACTTGTTTGCCATTTATTTTCTATTATTAATTTCTATTTTAATAACAGAGACCTCAAGTGATAGCTCAGGTAGTTCCTTATGAGAGTTCATCTCACAGCTATCACATTTTATATTGCTGCCAAAAGTAAGTCTCATTTAGTTTTATGGAAGTGCTGTTGTTTTTCTTAAAATGTTAGCGCTCATATTTAAATTTGAATTTAAAATTATAAAACTGCCTCTATAACTGAGAGCTTATATGAGAGCTTTGCAAGCCTACAAGTTTCAAGAGAAGTTTTAGAGTATTATAGAAGAAATATGAGTGCTAAGAGACGATCCAGCTCTAAATCTGGTGATAAAGTAACCATTATAACTTTCAATAATAAGTTGATTATAGCACGTACCAATTTAAAAGCTGCTCCTAATTAAGTACGTACTGCTTTAGGAGGTATTTTGTCATTATATGATAAAGATTAGGGTGCTCCTAATTAAGTACTAGCATTAATTAAAGCTCCTAATTAAGTACTAGCATTTTAGGAGCTGCTCCTAATTAAGTACGCACCAATTTAAATTTAAAAATATGGAACTATAACAGTAGAAATTGATATCAATCTCTCAAGTTTGAAACAAGTTCTCAAAACCTTCTCCATATCCTGCTAAGAGGTTGACCTTCTATAGGATGCCCATATTTAATAGTAAGTTTTACAGAGGTATATAATTGAAATCAATAAACTTAAATTTGAATATCATTTCTTAGATCTGTAAACAAGATGGAGTCAATGAATGATGCAATGAATAGAGGGCAAGCACAAGAATTGATTCAAAGATTTAGAAGCAAGGAGGATTTGCATCGCTACCTGATGCAGCAAGGTAATGAACTCATACTAACTAATCTTGATTATGTAGTTGGTTTGTTTCTACCAACGATGGAAGGTACTAAAATTTCATTTCTAAGAGCAATACTCTGCGAAGAGAAGAAAGCTTTGAAAACTTAAGATGTGAAGTTTGCAGAGATTCCAAACTATCCAGAAATCTCTGTGACTAACTTATATGATGATGCTATGAATGACCCAGAGGTTTCGCTGTACCTGCCTACTAAGAAGCAGTTGTCAAATAAACTACCTGAAAGAAACTATTTCTTTGGCATACTTGCAACAATTAAAGGTGATTACTTGAAAGAAATTATTCAAGAATCTCATAAGAAAAGGTACAGCATCTCTTCAGAAGATAAGGACAAACAAGGGATCAAGATAAGTGAGAGCTGGCTATCAGAGCTGCAGAAGCACCCTTATATTTCTAGTAAGATTTGTAGCTTAACTCTTTAGAAAAATCTGGAACTGGCATCTTCT
This sequence comes from Oxytricha trifallax, assembly GCA_000711775.1. NCBI lineage: Eukaryota > Ciliophora > Spirotrichea > Sporadotrichida > Oxytrichidae > Oxytricha > Oxytricha trifallax. Next base: position 8,121 of record ARYC01006347.1, read on the forward strand.
TGATGAAGGAATAGAGCAAGCTTCACAGAGAGCGAAAGTCGCAGACAAAGTATGAAGTTAGCAAGAGACTTTATTCAAATATTTAGCCTCCAGAGTCGATGAACATAGATGCAGGAGCTGGCAGCAAGAGAAGAAACTTAGGAGGAGGGAAGCAAGAAATAGAAGAAAAGAAAGAGAAGCCAGCTCCCTCTAAAGAATTCTAAATGTGACTTATATATTCATTAACTTAACTCTAAAACTTATTTATATACATTCACTCTCCCTTCTTTCGCACACTTTTAAGCCAATAAATTATCTACTCTCTTCGCTGAGCTTTTAATAAAGTCAACTGTATCAATAGGTAGGTCATGCATCAAGTGGTAGAGCAGCAGCTTCTTGTAATGGCCTTTTAATATACCCCAGTATAACTCAATTCCATTAAACTATGGACTGTAAGGTACGTTGAACACTGGTGTTATTCTAAGTTGTTCATAACTCTTCCTTGTTTCTTTAGTCTTATGAACAGAAAGATTATCAACAAACAGTATTATCTCTTATTCAGGGTACTTCTCTCCCAGCTGTTCTAAGAACTTTATATACTGCTCTGTCTTAATAGAGCGAGGATGAATAACATAAGTTTCTAAACCAGTATCTTCACTAATTACTCCAAGAATTGCCATCGTTTATACCTTGACTTTCTAGTCATATACTTCTATATTACTATGCCTCTTATACCAAGACTTCTAGATGAAAGTGTTGAAGGTAAACACAGCCTCGTCAGCATGTATAAACTTAATATTATTCTATTAGACTCTCTGCATTTAATTATAAATATAATTTAAGTTGTTGTTGTAAAATGGCAGAGTGAAATCAATCACTCTCTTGATACGATTCACACCTTTGTAAGAGATACCATTTCGCTTATAAATGTTAGCAACAGACTATGCAGAGATCTTCAACTCAGGGAACTGGCGGGGAAACATAATAGCTCGTTGGTCAAGAGAGAAGTGAGCCCAATACTTCAAAGTTTTTTAATTAATAAGATAGTCAATATGCTTCTATTGAAACTTTGACTTCCTCTGAGGCATTGAATTCAGCTATTATTGCTTTAGTTATACAGCTATAAGGCAGTGGGAGCGAACAGTTGAAGGACTTCTTTTAAGAGCAGTGCAATTGACTTATAATTAAGTACAGGTTTGACTTATTCACTGTATAAATCACATCCATATCGCAGTTTAAACACTAAATCTATATACTCTTCATCATAAATAGACCCCAAAAGCTTGCTATTTTTGTCTCGCATTTAATAAATAACCCCAACCCCTAACAAATTCCCTACAAATCAAAGCACTTATAAACCTCATTAAGGGGTTTTGGGGTTTTGATTGTTTCACATTTTAAAAAGTTAATTAAATTTTAATTATGCCTATTTTTTGACTTTTCAATCAAGATATAGATAGTATAGCTTAAGTATAAGTTTTTACAATAATTAGAAAAACATGAGAATGAATTTTTACAAGGACACAAATATATCAGACAGCTTGTTTGAAACTTGCTCTTTCATTTCGTGAATATTAAAGTGCACATTGTTTCACATTTTAAAAAGTTAATTAAATTTTAATTATGCCTATTTTTTGACTTTTCAATCAAGATATAGATAGTAAAGCTTAAGTATAAGTTTTTACAATAATTAGAAAAACATGAGAATGAATTTTTACAAGGACACAAATATATCAGACAGCTTGTTTGAAACGTGCTCTTTCATTTCGTGAATATTAAAGTACACATTGTTTCACATTTTAAAAAGTTAATTAAATTTTAATTATGCCTATTTTTTGACTTTTCAATCAAGATATAGATAGTAAAGCTTAAGTATAAGTTTTTACAATAATTAGAAAAACATGAGAATGAATTTTTACAAGGACACAAATATATCAGACAGCTTGTTTGAAACATGCTCTTTCATTTCGTGAATATTAAAGTACACATTCCAAAACCCCAAAACCCTTAATGAGGTTTATAAGTGCTTTGATTTGTAGAGAATTTGTTAGGGGTTGGGGTTATTAATAGGTTTTAATGTGAAATTTATAGTAAATGTATTTAATTTAATCACTCAAAATGCACTTTAGGATCATGTGGTAGAGGTCTGAAGTTTATCTTACTTAACCACAACTCTATCTGCTCTATTGATATGTCTGATCTTGAGTTTGGTTTTATTATTATTGACTCTGCCATTTGTTTCATTGATTGAGATACTCTTGTTCTGTCAATAAATTGCTTTATTCTTTGTTTAGCATCCTTCTCACACCTTGTAGATTAGTAATCGTTGCGAGGCATATCGCACTCTATTATTATTGCTGCTAAAGCCCACACATCCCATTGAAAGTCACCATCTCTCCAGTCTTCTCTTTCTGGATAGTACCCTTGAGTTCCCATTACAGTTCCAAGCCTTGATACTTCCACTCTTTAGGCTCTATTGAAATCGATTATTGCTACTCTTACTGTTGAGAAGTTTATCATTATATTTTCTGGCTTCAAATCTCTGTGAACAAACCTTAACTTGTGAAGCTCTTTTATACCTTGTATGGTCTGAGTTGCTATTTATCCAAGCTACTTATGATTTCTTTGATCTGTAATGAAATCTCTTAGGGTCATTTCATAGAGTGGGAGTCTGAAAGCAACATGATCCTTGGCAAGGAGAACAGCATCTAACTTTATTAAGTATCTACACTCTTTGAACTTTGCTTGAGTGAGTACTTGATACTCATTTGTAAACTCCATCTAGTATTTATCATCACTTAAGAGATAGTTGAAGGGATACACCTTGTATGCATACTGATGATCATTGATAACTTTCTTATCAAAAGATTCTTCTAATATAAGGTAGCTTTAAAGTGAAGTGTCTAGGTCAATTTAGGCAAGAACAGGAATCTTTTTGTATTGAATTTTAATCATGATCTTTGTGATTTCGGATGCTAGTAGGTTGCGTGATTTCCTCACATATTCTGATTCACTAGCTTGTTCAAGCTCTACAAGTTTCGTAGATTCTCTTGTTTTTCTTTTGTTCAGTAGCTTCAATTCATCTTCATGCTTTTCAATCTCTAAATCTTTCTTGTGAGCTTTTAAAAGATGCTTCCTTAAATCTCTTGTATGAGCATACTGCTTATGGCACTCGAAGCACTCATACTTTCCGTCGATTTTATCGTGCTTTAAGTATACTAGTTGGCTTGGCTTCTCTATGCTCTTTCATATGCCTATACCAACTAGATTTATGAGCGAAGTCTCTCTCACACTTCTCACAAAAGTATACTTCTACTTCTTCAGTTTGTATAGGCATTTCATTAATACCTTTCTCCTCCTCTCTGTCTCCCACACACTTGTTTGCCATTTATTTTCTATTATTAATTTCTATTTTAATAACAGAGACCTCAAGTGATAGCTCAGGTAGTTCCTTATGTGAGTTCATCTCACAGTTATCACATTTTTTATTGCTGCCAAAGGTCAGTCTCATTTAGTTTTATGGAAGTGCTGTTGTTTTTCTTAAAATGTTAGCGCTCATATTTAAATTTGAATTTAAAATTATAAAACTACCTCTATAACTGAGAGCTTATATGAGAGCTTTGCAAGCCTACAAGTTTCAAGAGAAGTTTTAGAGTATTATAGAAGAAATATGAGTGCTAAGAGACGATCCAGCTCTAAATCTGGGTGATAAAGTAACCATTATTTAACTTTCAATAATAAGTTGATTATAGCACGTACCAATTTAGGAGCTGCTCCTAATTAAGTACGTACTGCTTTAGGAGGTATTTTGTCATTATATGATTAAAATTAGGGTGCTCCTAATTAAGTACTAGCATTAATTAAAGCTCCTAATTAAGTACTAGCATTTTAGGAGCTGCTCCTAATTAAGTACGCACAAATTTAAATTTAAAAATATGGAACTATAACAGTAGAAATTGATATCAATCTCTCAAGTTTGAAACAAGTTCTCAAAACCTTCTGCATATCCTGCTAAGAGGTTGACCTTCTATAGGATGCCCATATTTAATAGTAAGTTTTACAGAGGTATATAATTGAAATCAATAAACTTAAATTTGAATATCATTTCTTAGATCTGTAAACAAGATGGAGTCAATGAATGATGCAATGAAAAGAGTGCAAGCACAAGAATTGATTCAAAGATTTAGAAGCAAGGAGGATTTGCATCGCTACCTGGTGCAGCAAGGTAATGAACTCATACTAACTAATCTTGATTATGTAGTTGGTTTGTTTCTACCAACGATGGAAGGTACTAAAATTTCATTTCTAAGAGCAATACTCTGCGAAGAGAAGAAAGCTTTGAAAACTTAAGATGTAAAGTTTGCAGAGATTCCAAACTATCCAGAAATCTCAGTGACTAACTTATATGATGATGCTATGAATGACCCAGAGGTTTCGCTGTACCTGCCTACTAAGAAGCAGTTGTCAAATAAACTACCTGAAAGAAACTATTTCTTTGGCATACTTGCAACAATTAAAGGTGATTACTTGAAAGAAATTATTAAAGAATCTCATAAGAAAAGGTACAGCATCTCTTCAGAAGATAAGGACAAACAAGGGATCAAGATAAGTGAGAGCTGGCTATCAGAGCTGCAGAAGCACCCTTATATTTCTAGTAAGATTTGTAGCTTAACTCTTTAGAAAAATCTGGAACTGGCATCTTCTTGATGAAGGAATAGAGCAAGCTTCACAGAGAGCGAAGTCGCAGACAAAGTATGAAGTTAGCAAGAGACTTCATTCAAATATTTAGCCTCCAGAGTCAATGAACATAGATGCAGGAGCTGGCAGCAAGAGAAGAAACTTAGGAGGAGGGAAGCAAGAAATAGAAGAAAAGAAAGAGAAGCCAGCTCCCTCTAAAGAATTCTAAATGTGACTTATATATTCATTAACTTAACTCTAAAACTTATTTATATACATTCACTCTACCTTCTTTCGCACACTTTTAAGCCAATAAATTATCTACTCTCTTCGCTGAGCTTTTAATAAAGTCAACTGTATCAATAGGTAGGTCATGCATCAAATGGTAGAGCAGCATCTTCTTGTAATGACCTTTTAATATACCCCAGTAGAACTCAATTCCATTAAACTATGGACTGTAAGGTACGTTGAACACTGGTGTTATTCTAAGTTGTTCATAACTCTTCCTTGTTTCTTTAGTCTTATGAACAGAAAGATTATCAACAAACAGTATTATCTCTTAATCAGGGTACTTCTCTCCCAGCTGTCATAAGAACTTTATATACTGCTCTGTCTTAATAAAGCGAGGATGAATAACATAAGTTTCTAAACCAGTATCTTCACTAATTACTCCAAGAATTGCCATCGTTTATACCTTGACTTTCTAGTCATATACTTCTATATTACTAGGCCTCTTATACCAAGACTTCTAGATGAAAGTGTTGAAGGTAAACACAGCCTCGTCAGCATGTATAAACTTAATATTATTCTATTAGACTCTCTGCATTTAATTATAAATATAATTTAAGTTGTTGTTGTAAAATGGCAGAGTGAAATCAATCACTCTCTTGATACGATTCACACCTTTGTAAGAGATACCATTTCGCTTATAAATGTTAGCAACAGACTATGCAGAGATCTTCAACTCAGGGAACTGGCGGGGAAACATAATAGCTCGTTGGTCAAGAGAGAAGTGAGCCCAATACTTCAAAGTTTTTTAATTAATAAGATAGTCAATATGCTTCTATTGAAACTTTGACTTCCTCTAAGGCATTGAATTCAGCTATTATTGCTTTAGATATACAGCTATAAGGCAGTGGGAGCGAACAGTTGAAGGACTTCTTTTAAGAGCAGTGCAATTGACTTATAATTAAGTACAGGTTTGACTTATTCACTGTATAAATCACATCCATATCGCAGTTTAAACACTAAATCTATATACTCTTCATCATAAATAGACCCAAAAGCTTGCTATTTATGTCTCGCATTTAATAAATAACCCCAACCCCGAACAAATTCCCTACAAATCAAAGCACATACAAACCTCATTAAGGGGTTTTGGGGTTTTGATGTATCACATTTTAAAAAGTTAATTAAATTTTAATTATGCCTATTTTTTGACTTTTCAATCAAGATATAGATAGTATAGCTTAAGTATAAGTTTTTACAATAATTAGAAAAACATGAGAATGAATTTTTACAAGGACACAAATATATCAGACAGCTTGTTTGAAACTTGCTCTTTCATTTCGTGAATATTAAAGTGCACATTGTTTCACATTTTAAAAAGTTAATAAAATTTTAATTATGCCTATTTTTTGACTTTTCAATCAAGATATAGATAGTATAGCTTAAGTATAAGTTTTTACAATAATTAGAAAAACATGAGAATGAATTTTTACAAGGACACAAATATATCAGACAGCTTGTTTGAAACTTGCTCTTTCATTTCGTGAATATTAAAGTGCACATTGTTTCAACATTTTAAAAAGTTAATTAAATTTTAATTATGCCTATTTTTTGACTTTTCAATCAAGATATAGATAGTATAGCTTAAGTATAAGTTTTTACAATAATTAGAAAAACATGAGAATGAATTTTTACAAGGACACAAATATATCAGACAGCTTGTTTGAAACTTGCTCTTTCATTTCGTGAATATTAAAGTGCACATTGTTTCACATTTTAAAAAGTTAATTAAATTTTAATTATACCTATTTTTTGACTTTTCAATCAAGATATAGATAGTATAGCTTAAGTATAAGTTTTTACAATAATTAGAAACATGAGAATGAATTTTTACAAGGACACAAATATATCAGACAGCTTGTTTGAAACGTGCTCTTTCATTTCGTTAATATTAAAGTACACATTGTTTCACATTTTAAAAAGTTAATTAAATTTTAATTATGCCTATTTTTTGACTTTTCAATCAAGATATAGATAATAAAGCTTAAGTATAAGTTTTTACAATAATTAGAAAAACATGAGAATGAATTTTTACAAGGACACAAATATATCAGACAGCTTGTTTGAAACGTGCTCTTTCATTTCGTGAATATTAAAGTACACATTGTTTCACATTTTAAAAAGTTAATTAAATTTTAATTATGCCTATATTTTGACTTTTCAATCAAGATATAGATAGTAAAGCTTAAGTATAAGTTTTTACAATAATTAGAAGAAGCATGAGAATGAATTTTTACAAGGACACAAATATATCAGACAGCTTGTTTGAAACGAGCTCTTTCATTTCGTGAATATTAAAGTACACATTGTTTCACATTTTAAAAAGTTAATTAAATTTTAATTATGCCTATATTTTGACTTTTCAATCAAGATATAGATAGTAAAGCTTAAGTATAAGTTTTTACAATAATTAGAAAAACATGAGAATGAATTTTTACAAGGACACAAATATATCAGACAGCTTGTTTGAAACGTGCTCTTTCATTTCGTTAATATTAAAGTACACATTGTTTCACATTTTAAAAAGTTAATTAAATTTTAATTATGCCTATTTTTTGACTTTTCAATCAAGATATAGATAATAAAGCTTAAGTATAAGTTTTTACAATAATTAGAAAAACATGAGAATGAATTTTTACAAGGACACAAATATATCAGACAGCTTGTTTGAAACGTGCTCTTTCATTTCGTGAATATTAAAGTACACATTGTTTCACATTTTAAAAAGTTAATTAAATTTTAATTATGCCTATTTTTTGACTTTTCAATCAAGATATAGATAGTATAGCTTAAGTATAAGTTTTTACAATAATTAGAAAAACATGAGAATGAATTTTTACAAGGACACAAATATATCAGACAGCTTGTTTGAAACGTGCTCTTTCATTTCGTTAATATTAAAGTACACATTGTTTCACATTTTAAAAAGTTAATTAAATTTTAATTATGCCTATTTTTTGACTTTTCAATCAAGATATAGATAATAAAGCTTAAGTATAAGTTTTTACAATAATTAGAAAAACATGAGAATGAATTTTTACAAGGACACAAATATATCAGACAGCTTGTTTGAAACGTGCTCTTTCATTTCGTGAATATTAAAGTACACATTGTTTCACATTTTAAAAAGTTAATTAAATTTTAAATATGCCTATTTTTTGACTTTTCAATCAAGATATAGAAAGTAAAGCTTAAGTATAAGTTTTTACAATAATTAGAAAAACATGAGAATGAATTTTTACAAGGACACAAATATATCAGACAGCTTGTGAAACGTGCTCTTTCATTTCGTGAATATTAAAGTACACATTGTTTCACATTTTAAAAAGTTAATTAAATTTTAAATATGCCTATTTTTTGACTTTTCAATCAAGATATAGAAAGTAAAGCTTAAGTATAAGTTTTTACAATAATTAGAAAAACATGAGAATGAATTTTTACAAGGACACAAATATATCAGACAGCTTGTTTTTTGAAACGTGCTCTTTCATTTCGTGAATATTAAAGTACACATTGTTTCACATTTTAAAAAGTTAATTAAATTTTAATTATGCCTATTTTTTGACTTTTCAATCAAGATATAGATAGTATAGCTTAAGTATAAGTTTTTACAATAATTAGAAAAACATGAGAATGAATTTTTACAAGGACACAAATATATCAGACAGCTTGTTTGAAACTTGCTCTTTCATTTCGTGAATATTAAAGTGCACATTGTTTCACATTTTAAAAAGTTAATTAAATTTAATTATACCTATTTTTTGACTTTTCAATCAAGATATAGATAGTATAGCTTAAGTGTAAGTTTTTACAATAATTAGAAAAACATGAGAATGAATTTTTACAAGGACACAAATATATCAGACAGCTTGTTTGAAACGAGCTCTTTCATTTCGTGAATATTAAAGTACACATTGTTTCACATTTTAAAAAGTTAATTAAATTTTAATTATGCCTATATTTTGACTTTTCAATCAAGATATAGATAGTAAAGCTTAAGTATAAGTTTTTACAATAATTAGAA
>ARYC01006348.1:0-12625 GCA_000711775.1 Oxytricha trifallax
GTCACCCGGAAATCAGTATAAGGATAGATGAGCTCAATACTGACAAATATCTTGCTTAAATTTTATAAGGAATTTGAATGATTTGTCTTATATTGCTGATAAGCTTTAAGAATGTGTTAATTTAAAATTTCCGAGCTTAAGATATTTAAAATTCATGTGAATTTAAGCTTAGAAGGAAATCATAGCTCGTAACACCATAGATTTGCAAAATGACATACAAATCCTTTATACACAAACTATTAAATCTAACAGTTAAGTTTATGTGAAATAACTTAAAGTCCCATTATTAATGTGCTTTTTAAATGTGTTCTATTTTCGTTCTATGAATATCCAAACATCTTCAAGCTAGCAACAATTGAGATTAAATTTTATATAATTCGAAGTACTTTGAATAAATTTCCGAATCATAGTTATTGCATATATTTTTATTTATTTAGTTGCTTGACAAGAATAGAATTTAATGCATTTTGCGATGCTCTGTCACATCATAAAACCTTTTTACTTTGACAATTCCAGCATAAGGTTTCAAAACAAAAAATAAACTTCAAGTTGCGATAGGCATTAGTGTAAATTTCTAGCTTTGCGATTGTAGAAATCATCAAATGACCTTAAAATTTATTGAGTAAAATTGAAATTTTTATGTTAAATTTTGAAAAGGCAGATTTGAATATATTTTTTAGTGAGAAATTAAAATTTGCTTTGATCTATCGTCAAAGTCAAACTTCTATGTTTTGATTAATTCTGTAAGAACTAAATAATATAAAATATGCTTTCGTGCTTTGAATCATCTAAATTTGCTGCTTAGAAGGAAATTATGCCTCGTAACGATTTATAAATGAAAATGGCAGCTAAATTTCATTTACCGACATTTTTACATCGAACAATCATAAATATATATATTTGTTTATTATAGCTTCGCAGAGAAGTAACCCTTTGAGAGTTTCATCGATGTCATAATATTCAATTCAAATACCATACTTTTTAAAAGTCAGAAACATCGTTATTCTAATTTTATGAGAGGTAGTCCACCACGACCTCTGACAAATGTACAAAATATAGTCATAATATAATCTGGTGAATTGAGGTTTCTTTTTATTATTTTTTTTAAAAATGTCGATTCCGAATGCCAGTCACGATTATTGAAACTCGATATAGTTTACAACGATTTGAACATCTTTTAGTCTCTCGATAAACGTGAAACTTCAAAGTTCTATGTTTTTAATGCTTGGCTACAAAAGCCTTGAATTGGCGTCCCTTGGAATACAGTCTAAGGATAGATGAGCTTAATACTGAAAAAAATTTATGCTTACATTTAATAAGGATTTTTCATGATTTGTCTTAAATTGCTGATAAACTTTAAGAATGTGTTAAGTTAAAATTATCGTGCTTTGAATATCTAGAAATCATCTAAATTTGAAGTTTAGGAAGAAATCATAGCTCGTAACAATAAAAGATTTGCAAAATGACATAGAAAAAGAACCTTTATAGAAACTATTAGATCTAACAAATAAGTTTATGAGAAACAAACTAAAGTCCCATTAATAGTGTGCTTTTAAAATGTGTTTATTCCTGCCTTTTTCGTTCTTTGAATTTCCAAATATCTTCAAGCTTGCAAGAATTGAGATTAAATTTGATTAAATTCGAAGTATTTTAAATAAATATCCCGAATTTGAGTTATTCCATATCTTTTTATTTATTTAGTTGCTTGACAAGGATAGAATTTAATGCTTTTTGCGATGCTCTGTCATGTCATAAAACTTTTTACTTTGACAATTCCAGCATAAGGTTTCAAAACAAAAAATAAACTTCAAGTTGCGATAGGCATTAGTGTAAATTTCTAGCTTTGCGATTGTAGAAATCATCAAATGACCTTAAAATTTATTGAGTAAAATTGAAATTTTTATGTTAAATTTTGAAAAAGGCAGATTTGAATATATTTTTTAGTGAGAAATTAAAATTTGCTTTGATCTCTCGTCAAAGTCAAACTTCTATGTTTTGATTAATTCTGTAAGAACTAAATAAAATAAAATATGCTTTCGTGCTTTGAATCATCTAAATTTGCTGCTTAGAAGGAAATTATGCCTCGTAACGATTTATAAATGAAAATGACATTCTTAAATCATTTACCGACATTTTTACATCGAACAATCATAAATATATATATTTGTTTATTATAGCTTCGCAGAGAAGTAACCCTTTGAGAGTTTCATCGATGTCATAATATTCAATTCAAATACCATACTTTTTTAAAAGTCAGAAACATTGTTATGTTAATTTTATGAGAGGTAGTCCACCGCGACCTCTGACAAATGTACACAATATAGCCATCGTTAATATAATCTTGTGAATTGAGATTTATTTTTATTATTGTACTTAAAATGTCGATTCCGAATGCAATTCACGATTATTGAAACTCGATTTAGCTTACGAATGATTTGAACATTTTGTGGTCACTCGATAACGTCAAACTACACAGATCTCTGTATTGAATGCTTGGCTACAAAATCCGTGAATTGGCGTCACCCGGAATTCAGTCTAAGGATAGATGAGCTCAATACTAACAATTTTATGCTTAAAATTTATAAGGATTTTTAATGATTTGTCTTATATTGCTGATTAGCTTTATGGTGTGTTTCCTTAAAATTATCGTGCTTTGAATATCTAGAAATCATCTAAATTTTAAGCTTAGAATGAAATCATGGCTCGTAACAAAAACCTTTAGAGATAAAGATTTGCAAAATGGCACTCAAATAATTTATAGAAACTATTTGATCAAACAATTAAGTTTATGTGAAACAACTTAAAGTCCCATTAATATTGTGCTTTAAAACTGTGTTCATTCAAGATTTCGTTCTTTGAATATCCAAATATCTTCAAGCTTGCAACAATTGGGATTAATGTTTATTAAATTCAAAGTATTTTAAATAAATATTCCGAAATAGAGTTACTCCATATCTTTTTTTAATAATTTAGTTGCTTGACAAGGATATAATTTAAAGCACTTTGCGAAGCTTTGTCATATCACAAAAACTTTTTACTTTGACAAATCCAGTATAAGATTTTATAACAAGAAATAAACTTCAAGTTGCTATAAAGATTAGTGTAAATTTCTAGCTTTGCGATTGTAGAAATCACCAAATGACCTTTAAATTTATTGAGTAAAATTGAAATTTTTATGTTAAATTTTGAAAAAATGGCAGATTTGAATATATTTTTTAGTGAGAAATTAAAATTTGCTTTGATCTATCGTCAAAGTCAAACTTCTATGTTTTGATTAATTCTGTAAGAACTAAATAAAGTAAAATATGCTTTCGTGCTTTGAATCATCTAAATTTGCTGCTTAGAAGGAAATTATGCCTCGTAACGATTTATAAATGAAAATGGCATTCTTAAATCATTTACCGACATTTTTACATCGAACAATCATAAATATATATATTTGTTTATTATAGCTTCTCAGAGAAGTAACCCTTTGAGAGCTTCATCGAAGTCATAATATTCAATTCAAATACCATACTTTTTTAAAAGTCAGAAACATTGTTATGTTAATTTTATGAGAGGTAGTCCACCGCGACCTCTGACAAATGTACACAATATAGACATAGTTAATATTATCTGGTGAATTGAGGTTTCTTTTTATTTTTGTTTTCAACAATGTCAATTCCGAATGCAAGTCACGCATTATTAAAACTCGATTTTGTTTAAGAACGATTTTAACATGGTCAATCGATATGAGTGAAACTACACACAGATCTATGTTTTTAATGCTTGGCTACAAAAGCCGTGAATTGGCGTCACCCGGAATTCAGTCTAGGATAAATGAGCTCATTACTGACAATTTTATGCTTATATTTAATAAAAATTTATAATGATTTGTCTTATTTTGCTGATAAGCTTTAAGAATGTGTTAACTTAAAATTATCGTGCTTTGAAAATATCTAAAATCATATAAATTTGAAGCTTAGAAAGAAATTATGGCTTGTAACAATAAAGATTGCAAATGACATAGAAAAAGAACCTTTATAGAAACTATTAGATCTAACAAATAAGTTTATGAGAAACAAACTAAAGTCCCATTAATAGTGTGCTTTTAAAATGTGTTTATTCCTGCCTTTTTCGTTCTTTGAATTTCCAAATATCTTCAAGCTTGCAAGAATTGAGATTAAATTTGATTAAATTCGAAGTATTTTAAATAAATATCCCGAATTTGAGTTATTCCATATCTTTTTATTTATTTAGTTGCTTGACAAGGATAGAATTTAATGCTTTTTGCGATGCTCTGTCATGTCATAAAACTTTTTACTTTGACAATTCCAGCATAAGGTTTCAAAACAAAAAATAAACTTCAAGTTGCGATAGGCATTAGTGTAAATTTCTAGCTTTGCGATTGTAGAAATCATCAAATGACCTTAAAATTTATTGAGTAAAATTGAAATTTTTATGTTAAATTTTGAAAAAATGGCAGATTTGAATATATTTTTTAGTGAGAAATTAAAATTTGCTTTGATCTATCGTAAAAGTCAAACTTCTATGTTTTGATTAATTCTGTAAGAACTAAATAAAGTAAAATATGCTTTCGTGCTTTGAATCATCTAAATTTGCTGCTTAGAAGGAAATTATGCCTCGTAACGATTTATAAATGAAAATGGCATTCTTAAATCATTTACCGACATTTTTACATCGAACAATCATAAATATATATATTTGTTTATTATAGCTTCTCAGAGAAGTAACCCTTTGAGAGCTTCATCGAAGTCATAATATTCAATTCAAATACCATACTTTTTTAAAAGTCAGAAACATTGTTATGTTAATTTTATGAGAGGTAGTCCACCGCGACCTCTGACAAATGTACTCAATATAGACATAGTTAATATAATCTGGTGAATTGAGATTTATTTTTATTATTGTTCTCAAAATGTCAATTCCGAATGCAAGTCACGATTATTAAAACTCGATTAAGCTTAAGAACGATTTGAACATGGTCAATCGATAAGAGTCAAACTACACAGATCTATGTATTGAATGCTTGGCTACAAAAGCCGTGAATTGGCGTCACCCGGAATTCAGTCTAGGATAAATGAGCTCAATACTGACAATTTTATGCTTATATTTAATAAAAATTTATAATGATTTGTCTTATTTTGCTGATAAGCTTTAAGAATGTGTTAACTTAAAATTATCGTGCTTTGAAAATATCTAAAATCATATAAATTTGAAGCTTAGAAAGAAATTATGGCTTGTAGCAATAAGAATTGAAAAATGAATAAAAAGAACCTTTATAGAAACTATTAGATCTAACAAATAAGTTTATGAGAAACAAACTAAAGTCCCATTAATAGTGTGCTTTTAAAATGTGTTTATTCCTGCCTTTTTCGTTCTTTGAATTTCCAAATATCTTCAAGCTTGCAAGAATTGAGATTAAATTTGATTAAATTCGAAGTATTTTAAATAAATATCCCGAATTTGAGTTATTCCATATCTTTTTATTTATTTAGTTGCTTGACAAGGATAGAATTTAATGCTTTTTGCGATGCTTTGTCATGTCATAAAACTTTTTACTTTGACAATTCCAGCATAAGGTTTCATAACAAAAATAAACTTCAAGTTGTGATAGACATTAGTGTAAATTTCTAGCTTTGCGATTGTAGAAATCATCAAATGACCTTAAAACTTATTGAGTAAAATTGAAATTTTTATGTTAAATTATGAAAAAATGGCAGATTTGAATATATTTTTTAGTGAGAAATTAAAATTTGCTTTGATCTATCGTCAAAGTCAAACTTCTATGTTTTGATTAATTCTGTAAGAACTAAATAAAATAAAATATGCTTTCGTGCTTTGAATCATCTAAATTTGCTGCTTAGAAGGAAATTATGCCTCGTAACGATTTATAAATGAAAATGACATTCTTAAATCATTTACCGACATTTTTACATCGAACAATCATAAATATATATATTTGTTTATTATAGCTTCGCAGAGAAGTAACCCTTTGAGAGCTTCATCGAAGTCATAATATTCAATTCAAATACCATACTTTTTTAAAAGTCAGAAACATTGTTATGTTAATTTTATGAGAGGTAGTCCACCGCGACCTCTGACAAATGTACACAATATAGCCATCGTTAATATAATCTGGTGAATTGAGATTTATTTTTATTATTGTACTCAAAATGTCAATTCCGAATGCAAGTCACGATTATTAAAACTCGATTTAGCTTAAGAACGATTTGAACATGGTCAATCGATAAGAGTGAAACTACACACAGATCTATGTTTTTAATGCTTGGCTACAAAAGCCGTGAATTGGCGTCACCCGGAATTCAGTCTAGGATAAATGAGCTCATTACTGACAATTTTATGCTTATATTTAATAAAAATTTATAATGATTTGTCTTATTTTGCTGATAAGCTTTAAGAATGTGTTAACTTAAAATTATCGTGCTTTGAAAATATCTAAAATCATATAAATTTGAAGCTTAGAAAGAAATTATGGCTTGTAGCAATTTAGAATTGAAAAATGACATAGAAAAAGAACCTTTATAGAAACTATTAGATCTAACAAATAAGTTTATGAGAAACAAACTAAAGTCCCATTAATAGTGTGCTTTTAAAATGTGTTTATTCCTGCCTTTTTCGTTCTTTGAATTTCCAAATATCTTCAAGCTTGCAAGAATTGAGATTAAATTTGATTAAATTCGAAGTATTTTAAATAAATATCCCGAATTTGAGTTATTCCATATCTTTTTATTTATTTAGTTGCTTGACAAGGATAGAATTTAATGCTTTTTGCGATGCTTTGTCATGTCATAAAACTTTTTACTTTGACAGTTCCAGCATAAGGTTTCAAAACAAAAAATAAACTTCAAGTTGCGATAGACATTAGTGTAAATTTCTAGCTTTGCGATTGTAGAAATCATCAAATGACCTTAAAATTTATTGAGTAAAATTGAAATTTTTTTGTTAAATTTTGTTAAAATGGCAGATTTGAATATATTTTTTAGTGAGAAATTAAAATTTGCTTTGATCTCTCGTCAAAGTCAAACTTCTATGTTTTGATTAATTCTGTCAAGAACTAAATAAAGTAAAATATGCTTTCGTGCTTTGAATCATCTAAATTTGCTGCTTAGAAGGAAATTATGCCTCGTAACGATTTATAAATGAAAATGGCATTCTTAAATCATTTACCGACATTTTTACATCGAACAATCATAAATATATATATTTGTTTATTATAGCTTCTCAGAGAAGTAACCCTTTGAGAGCTTCATCGAAGTCATAATATTCAATTCAAATACCATACTTTTTTAAAAGTCAGAAACATTGTTATGTTAATTTTATGAGAGGTAGTCCACCGCGACCTCTGACAAATGTACTCAATATAGCCATCGTTCATATAATCTGGTGAATTGAAATTTATTTTTATTATTGTTCTTAAAAATGTCAATTCCAAATGCGAGAAATGATTATTTAAACTCGATTTAATTTACGAACGATTTGAACATCTTGTTGTCACTAGATAAGCGTGAAACTACACAGATCTATGTTTTGAATGTTTAGCTACAAATGCCGTTAATTGGCGTCACCCGGAATTTCAATCTAAGGATAGATGAGCTCAATACTGACAAATTTAATGATTAAAATTCATAAGGATTTTTAATGATTTGTCATATATTGCTGATTAGCTTTTAGAATGTGTTTCCTTAAAATTATCGTGCTTTAAAAATCTAGAAATCATCTAAATTTTAAGCTTTGAATGAAATCATGGCTCGTAACAAAAATCCTTTAGAGATAAAGATTTGCAAATGACATAGAAAAAGAACCTTTATAGAAACTATTAGATCTAACAAATAAGTTTATGAGAAACAAACTAAAGTCCCATTAATAGTGTGCTTTTAAAATGTGTTTATTCCTGCCTTTTTCGTTCTTTGAATTTCCAAATATCTTCAAGCTTGCAAGAATTGAGATTAAATTTGATTAAATTCGAAGTATTTTAAATAAATATCCCGAATTTGAGTTATTCCATATCTTTTTATTTATTTAGTTGCTTGACAAGGATAGAATTTAATGCTTTTTGCGATGCTTTGTCATGTCATAAAACTTTTTACTTTGACAATTCCAGCATAAGGTTTCATAACAAAAATAAACTTCAAGTTGTGATAGACATTAGTGTAAATTTCTAGCTTTGCGATTGTAGAAATCATCAAATGACCTTAAAACTTATTGAGTAAAATTGAAATTTTTATGTTAAATTATGAAAAAATGGCAGATTTGAATATATTTTTTAGTGAGAAATTAAAATTTGCTTTGATCTATCGTCAAAGTCAAACTTCTATGTTTTGATTAATTCTGTAAGAACTAAATAAAATAAAATATGCTTTCGTGCTTTGAATCATCTAAATTTGCTGCTTAGAAGGAAATTATGCCTCGTAACGATTTATAAATGAAAATGGCATTCTTAAATCATTTACCGACATTTTTACATCGAACAATCATAAATATATATATTTGTTTATTATAGCTTCGCAGAGAAGTAACCCTTTGAGAGCTTCATCGAAGTCATAATATTCAATTCAAATACCATACTTTTTTAAAAGTCAGAAACATTGTTATGTTAATTTTATGAGAGGTAGTCCACCGCGACCTCTGACAAATGTACACAATATAGCCATCGTTAATATAATCTGGTGAATTGAGATTTATTTTTATTATTGTACTTAAAATGTCGATTCCGAATGCAATTCACGATTATTGAAACTCGATTAAGCTTACGAATGATTTGAACATTTAGTGGTCACTCGATAAGCGTCAAACTACACAGATCTCTGTATTGAATGCTTGGCTACAAAATCCGTGAATTGGCGTCACCCGGAATTCAGTCTAAGGATAGATGAGCTCAATACTGACAATTTAATGCTTACATTTCATAAGGATTTTTAATGATTTGTCTTTTATTGCAGATAAGTTTTTAGAATGTGTTAACTTAAAATTATCGTGCTTTGGTTATCTAGAAATCATCTAAATTTGAAGCTTATAAGGAAATCTTGGCTTGTAACAATAAAGATTTGCAAAATGACATAGAAATCCTTTATAGATTTAACAATTAAGTTTATTTGAAACAACTTAAAGTCCCATTAATAAATTGCTTTTTAAATGTGTTCATTCCTGGCTTTTTCGTTCTTTGAATTTCCAAATATCTTCAAGCTTGCAAGAATTGAGATTAAATTTGATTAAATTCGAAGTATTTTAGATAAATATCCCGAATTTGAGTTATTCCATATCTTTTTATTTATTTAGTTGCTTGACAAGGATAGAATTTAATGCTTTTTGCGATGCTTTGTCATGTCATAAAACTTTTTACTTTGACAGTTCCAGCATAAGGTTTCAAAACAAAAAATAAACTTCAAGTTGCGATAGACATTAGTGTAAATTTCTAGCTTTGCGATTGTAGAAATCATCAAATGACCTTAAAATTTATTGAGTAAAATTGAAATTTTTATGTTAAATTTTGAAAAAATGGCAGATTTGAATATATTTTTTAGTGAGAAATTAAAATTTGCTTTGATCTATCGTCAAAGTCAAACTTCTATGTTTTGATTAATTCTGTAAGAACTAAATAAAGTAAAATATGCTTTCGTGCTTTGAATCATCTAAATTTGCTGCTTAGAAGGAAATTATGCCTCGTAACGATTTATAAATGAAAATGGCATTCTTAAATCATTTACCGACATTTTTACATCGAACAATCATAAATATATATATTTGTTTATTATAGCTTCTCAGAGAAGTAACCCTTTGAGAGCTTCATCGAAGTCATAATATTCAATTCAAATACCATACTTTTTTAAAAGTCAGAAACATTGTTATGTTAATTTTATGAGAGGTAGTCCACCGCGACCTCTGACAAATGTACTCAATATAGCCATCGTTAATATAATCTGGTGAATTGAGATTTATTTTTATTATTGTTCTTAAAATGTCGATTCCGAATGCAATTCACGATTATTGAAACTCGATTAAGCTTACGAATGATTTGAACATTTAGTGGTCACTCGATAAGCGTCAAACTACACAGATCTCTGTATTGAATGCTTGGCTACAAAATCCGTGAATTGGCGTCACCCGGAATTCAGTCTAAGGATAGATGAGCTCAATACTGACAAATTTAATGCTTACATTTCATAAGGATTTTTAATGATTTGTCATATATTGCTGATTAGCTTTTAGAATGTGTTTCCTTAAAATTATCGTGCTTTAAAAATCTAGAAATCATCTAAATTTTAAGCTTTGAATGAAATCATGGCTCGTAACAAAAATCCTTTAGAGATAAAGATTTGCAAAATGACATAGAAAAAGAACCTTTATAGAAACTATTAGATCTAACAAATAAGTTTATGAGAAACAAACTAAAGTCCCATTAATAGTGTGCTTTTAAAATGTGTTTATTCCTGCCTTTTTCGTTCTTTGAATTTCCAAATATCTTCAAGCTTGCAAGAATTGAGATTAAATTTGATTAAATTCGAAGTATTTTAAATAAATATCCCGAATTTGAGTTATTCCATATCTTTTTATTTATTTAGTTGCTTGACAAGGATAGAATTTAATGCTTTTTGCGATGCTCTGTCATGTCATAAAACTTTTTACTTTGACAATTCCAGCATAAGGTTTCAAAACAAAAAATAAACTTCAAGTTGCGATAGGCATTAGTGTAAATTTCTAGCTTTGCGATTGTAGAAATCATCAAATGACCTTAAAATTTATTGAGTAAAATTGAAATTTTTATGTTAAATTTTGAAAAAATGGCAGATTTGAATATATTTTTTAGTGAGAAATTAAAATTTGCTTTGATCTATCGTCAAAGTCAAACTTCTATGTTTTGATTAATTCTGTAAGAACTAAATAATATAAAATATGCTTTCGTGCTTTGAATCATCTAAATTTGCTGCTTAGAAGGAAATTATGCCTCGTAACGATTTATAAATGAAAATGGCATTCTTAAATCATTTACCGACATTTTTACATCGAACAATCATAAATATATATATTTGTTTATTATAGCTTCGCAGAGAAGTAACCCTTTGAGAGTTTCATCGATGTCATAATATTCAATTCAAATACCATACTTTTTTAAAAGTCAGAAACATTGTTATGTTAATTTTATGAGAGGTAGTCCACCGCGACCTCTGACAAATGTACACAATATAGCCATCGTTAATATAATCTTGTGAATTGAGATTTATTTTTATTATTGTACTTAAAATGTCGATTCCGAATGCAATTCACGATTATTGAAACTCGATTTAGCTTACGAATGATTTGAACATTTTGTGGTCACTCGATAAGCGTGAAACTACATAGATCTATGTTTTGAATGCTTGGCTACAAAAGCCGTGAATTGGCGTCACGCGGATTTCGGCCTAAGGATAGATGAGCTCAATACTAACAAGTTTTATGCTTTAATTTTATAAGCATTTTTAATGATTTGTCTTATATCGCTGATAAGCTTTAAGAATGTGTTAGCTTATAATTATCGTGCTTTGAATATCTAGAAATCATCTAAATTTTAAGCTTTGAATGAAATCATGGCTCGTAACAAAAATCCTTTAGAGATAAAGATTTGCAAAATGACATAGAAAAAGAACCTTTATAGAAACTATTAGATCTAACAAATAAGTTTATGAGAAACAAACTAAAGTCCCATTAATAGTGTGCTTTTAAAATGTGTTTATTCCTGCCTTTTTCGTTCTTTGAATTTCCAAATATCTTCAAGCTTGCAAGAATTGAGATTAAATTTGATTAAATTCGAAGTATTTTAAATAAATATCCCGAATTTGAGTTATTCCATATCTTTTTATTTATTTAGTTGCTTGACAAGGATAGAATTTAATGCTTTTTGCGATGCTCTGTCATGTCATAAAACTTTTTACTTTGACAATTCCAGCATAAGGTTTCAAAACAAAAAATAAACTTCAAGTTGCGATAGGCATTAGTGTAAATTTCTAGCTTTGCGATTGTAGAAATCATCAAATGACCTTAAAATTTATTGAGTAAAATTGAAATTTTTATGTTAAATTTTGAAAATGGCAGATTTGAATATATTTTTTAGTGAGAAATTAAAATTTGCTTTGATCTCTCGTCAAAGTCAAACTTCTATGTTTTGATTAATTCTGTAAGAACTAAATAAAATAAAATATGCTTTCGTGCTTTGAATCATCTAAATTTGCTGCTTAGAAGGAAATTATGCCTCGTAACGATTTATAAATGAAAATGACATTCTTAAATCATTTACCGACATTTTTACATCGAACAATCATAAATATATATATTTGTTTATTATAGCTTCGCAGAGAAGTAACCCTTTGAGAGTTTCATCGATGTCATAATATTCAATTCAAATACCATACTTTTTTAAAAGTCAGAAACATTGTTATGTTAATTTTATGAGAGGTAGTCCACCGCGACCTCTGACAAATGTACACAATATAGCCATCGTTAATATAATCTTGTGAATTGAGATTTATTTTTATTATTGTACTTAAAATGTCGATTCCGAATGCAATTCACGATTATTGAAACTCGATTTAGCTTACGAATGATTTGAACATTTTGTGGTCACTCGATA
>ARYC01006349.1:0-11101 GCA_000711775.1 Oxytricha trifallax
AAAAGGCTTTTACTGTTCATGTTGGCAACAAAGTTGATAAAGATAAGAAAATGAAGATAAAAACTTTATAATAAATTCATAAATTTTAACTTTTAAAAAAATATGAATTATAAATTTCTTTAAAAATTTAATAAATTTGTATAAGGTTTATTAAAGTCATAATTCAATTTCAATTGGAACTATTTAAATCTTTAAATTTATAAATGTTATTAGTTTGAAGAATATTACAATTTATATATAATTTCATTCTGTAGATAGAGGGATGCATTTATGTTGCTTTTTCTAGGTTTCAAGATTTTTTATTGCAATATTGCCAATTTGGCATATTTTAGGCAACTATAGTTGCAATTTTTTTATAAAAAAGTCTCTGCTTTTGATGTTTTTCTATTATACCTTCATAAATTCTTCCTTGATCAAATAATATTAGGTAATAAGATTTCAATTCGTTTTTTAATGACTGCCATTGTGAATTAACAGGTGCTCAAATATAATACAGATATTGAGAAGAGCCTTATCTTTAGCAATTATGAAAAATAAGTGAAAAACTTTAATTTAAAATGAATAATTATTAATACTTTGCAAATACTTAAAATGGTGACGATGAAACCCTTGTTCAATCACAAATAACGTAAGTTTAAAAAAAACATTTCTTACTTATTTATTTTTATAGTAGTGCTTCTTGGTAAGACTAGGCAATGGGTTTAGAAGAGACTTCACAAGCGCGTCTCAGGATCTCAATAAAACAAATTCTGGCATGTTGGTGATGATGTGTTTGATGGAGATTGGAGTCATTGTAAAGCTGTTCTTTAGAGTTTTGTTCCATTTTTATTTTAAAGTTTTTACATGATATTAATAATTATTCATTTTAAATTAAAGTTTTTCACTTATTTTTCATAAATGTTACAAAACTCTTATGTTAGGTTCCATTATCGAGTAAAATACAGAGCAAATCAATGATTTAAAGTATATAATAAAGGAAAGTTGTTGTATTGTTCGTCCCAATACTCAAAGTGTATAAAATCCTTCCATCACTAGAAACCCAGCTGCAATTATGTTAACTCCATAATATCTAACTAGTAAATCATTGTGGTTCCTGGTACCCTTTTTACTCCATACTTTTCTTCAAAATAGCTTTAACTTTGTATGCCACTTTCATCAATATTTATTAATAGCTTGTTTAAGCTCATATAGTAAATATGATGGTTCTCTGCAGTATATAAAGTGAAGATAACGAATAGAGAATGAATATGAAAATTTAATCAAGATTTATAGTGTAGTTAGGGTCTCTTGCTGCTTTTACTGTCTTAATTCATCTCCATTTTTCAGTATTTCCATCATCACAACTTTCTTTACTTTTACTGTTCAAAATCATAAAGACTATACGCATCTGTTACTTAGCATTCCTACTGTCAACGAGAACTGCTTTTTAGATGCAACTGCTGAGTCCACCGCCATAGCTAGCCACAAAGCTGTCTTGCTGGAGATCCTGGTTCAGTGAGAGACTCCATTATGTTTAGTGGAAACTTAATTATTTTCAGACATTTAGTCAATTAAATCAGGCATAGTTTTTATTATTGTAGAAATACATTTGAATTTGGAAAATTAATTATAATTAAATTAAATATAAATCAAAATCGTGGCAGTTAAAATTGGCCAATTTGAACGATCTTGCGCTCATTCGATAGAAAATTCAAAATTAGATGGACTTTATTATTGGCGGTACTATTTTATCGCATCCCTGGAGCGAGATAACTCGACTTTAATGTAAGGGTATAATTTAATGAATTTATAGGTGTCTAATTAAAGCCGAGTTATCTCGATCCAGGGATGCGATAAAATAGTATCGCCGATAACAAAGTCCAGCTAATTTTGAATTCTCTATCGAATGAGCCCAAGATCGTTCAAATTGGCCAACTTTAACTGCCACGATTTTGATTTATATTTAATTTAATTATAATTAATTTTCCAAATTCAAATGTATTTCTACAATAATAAAAACTATGCCTGATTTAATTGACTAAATGTCTGAAAATAATTAAGTTTCCACTAAACATAATGGAGTCTCTCACTGAACCAGGATCTCCAGCAAGACAGCTTTGTGGCTAGCTATGGCGGTGGACTCAGCAGTTGCATCTAAAAAGCAGTTCTCGTTGACAGTAGGAATGCTAAGTAACAGATGCGTATAGTCTTTATGATTTTGAACAGTAAAAGTAAAGAAAGTTGTGATGATGGAAATACTGAAAATGAGATGAATTAAGACAGTAAAAGCAGCAAGAGACCCTAACTACACTATAAATCTTGATTAAATTTTCATATTCATTCTCTATTCGTTATCTTCACTTTATCTATTTCAAAAATTTTACGCTGTTTGACTATTTATCAAAATGATAGACTTTCTAGTAAGACATCCTAAATCGTTACTTATAATTTTATTATCCTCTAAAGTTGTACCATTAGACTTAACTTGTAAACCAAATTATCATGAATTTATTTGGCTGACATTATTTATAGAAAATTTGCTGCATAAAACGAATAGCATTTTTGTATTAGTATAATTTAAAATTTTTTCTCACGTTTAATATTTTTTTCTTCTATATTGTCTTACTGAGTTAACATTATTAAAGATGTTCATTGTAAATTTTTTCAAAAATCTTTTTTTTAGCACTCATGTATATGAAATGAATTTGACTTCTGATAAGCCTTTAATGATTTGTGCTGCATTATGGAAGTTTGCACTATTTATTTTTATTTTTACAATACTAAAAATTAATTTAAGGCGTTAAAATTGATGGTATTATTTTCTTACAATATGTTCATCTTCTTGAGAATTGATTTCTCAATTAAAGTTAACGAGAGGACTTTACTTTGAAATTTTTATTAGTAGTGAGAACGTTTTTACCCTTTATTAATGATTCGACTTTACATAAGTTTATTTGCATAATCAAGGATGAATTAATCTACTCATAGCTTAAAGCACTCTGTTATAAATTTACCCGTCTAAAGTACTTTCAAGTCTACAAGGATCAATGATTAATGTGTTAAAGATTTTGATTGTGATATTTAGCAATACTATTTCTTCTAATTTTTGAATGTAAGAGTTTGTTAGAGAAATCAACTTTTAATCATTATCTTCAGGGTCACCAGGGGCTATCAAGCAAGTTGTTTTACTGTAAATTAATTCATCTTATGAATTATCATTATCCAAAATATTTTACTCTGAAATTTTATTTTATCTTCTTCTTCTAAAGAAGGTCTCCTCTAATGGCCTTGATACAGAAAGTCTATAATGTCAGATTATTTAGATTTTTAGAGGTTCTTCTTTTCCATAGTTTATTCTAGTTTGTAATAAGTATATTTTATAATTATAACTATAAAGAGTAATAATTGTGTTTTTATAGTAATTACAATTTTAAGATAAAATAAACCTTTAACAAATATTAAATTTTATCAAGCATACAAATAACTTTTATATATATATATATATATATATATATATATATATATATATATATATATATTAAGAGTTGCTATTTTTAATTAAACAGTATGAAAAACTTGAAATGTGTTCATGTGAGTGAGGTTAGATAAAAATAGGTTCAAAAAAAGAACTCTACGAATTCCTGATTTATGCATGGAAGTGGGGCTTACTTGATCAAACACAATTGTTTAAATAAATACTTTTTCTGAAGAATTCTCACAGGGAAGAAAGAGGTTTTAGTTATAGTTTTTGAAAAGAAGTGATATGATTCTTTCTGCAATTCCCCAGATTGACGGACTTACTGCTTACGATGTTTTATCTTATGTTGAAGACAAGCCTTGAATTTTAAAGTACTAAACTACTAAATGGACTGACTTCATT
Source organism: Oxytricha trifallax (assembly GCA_000711775.1). Classification (NCBI taxonomy): domain Eukaryota; phylum Ciliophora; class Spirotrichea; order Sporadotrichida; family Oxytrichidae; genus Oxytricha; species Oxytricha trifallax. Next base: position 3,860 of record ARYC01006349.1, read on the forward strand.
TAGTCAAGAAATGGATCACTGACATTCTACTGACTTTAGACACATAGATAATCAATTAGATGATTTAGAGGGCAAAGGAATAATGAAGAGTAAGGCATAATAATTAAAGAAATAGCATCGTACACATGAAGCCCTAATTCTAAGATGCCCTCAACAATTCAATAAGTTACAGTGGCAAGTACAATACAATACAAAACAAAACAAAGTTTTAGTTTACATGGGAAGATCAGCATTCTTATTGATACATTTCACAAATAGAAAATCCAGGCAAGTTAATAAGGAAGTAAAAACAGGTAAACTAAGGGGTGGTCGTGGTAACTTTATTTTGACGCCATTCGACGAATTATTACTAAAATCATGTATTTTCAAAGGATGGTCACGTGGTCATGGTCATGGTCACCATTGTCACGGTCATGGTCACGAAGACCACGGAGGCAGTGACCACGTGACCACGTATCTGCTGAGTTGAGGGGTGGTCGTGGTCACTGCTCTATTTTGAAGTCATTCGACGAATTAACACTGAAATCATGCATTTTCAAGTTATGGTCATGTGGTCACCGTGGCTATGGTCATGGTCACAAGGACCACAAGAATATTGACCACATAACTGACGAGTTGATGGGTTGAAGTGGTCACTGCTTTGTTTTGACTCCATTCGACGTATTAACACTAAAATCAAGCATTTTAAAGGGATGGTCACGTGGTCAGCGTGGTAATGGTCATTGTCATTTTCCTCATGGTCATGGTCACAAACCTTGATGGAAATAACCACGTGAACACGTTACTGGTATGTTGATGAGTGGTCGTGATCACTACTCTATGTTAACGTCATTAGACGAATCAATACTGAAATCATTAATTTTTAACTGATGGTCACGTAGTCACAGTGGTTATCGTGAAGGTCGTTGTCAAAAGGACCACGAGAGCAGTGATCAAGTAACTTGTGAGTTGAGGATTGGTCTCTTATTTAACGTTAATTGACGAATAAAAATGAAATTATGCATTTTAAAGTGATGGTCACGTTCTCACCGTGGATATGATCATTGTCATGGTCAATAAGACCACGAGGGCAGTGACAACGTTATTTGTGAGTTGAGTGGTAGTCATGCTCTATTTTGACTTCATTCGTCTAATAAACATTGAAATCATGCATTTTCAAGTGATGGTTACGTGATAACAGTGGTCATGGTAACCAAGGTCACGAATGCTTTGACAACGTATCTGGTGAGTTGACGGGTGTTATTCAAAACCCCAAATTCCTTTCAGTAGTTTGATTTAATATTTGATTGAATAAAGTAGACTATTAGTTCATACTTTAATAAGGTTTTAATAGGGTTTATGTTGGGGTTTAATGTTTAAATATTTGTAATTTAAGATTATATGAGAGGTTTTGGGTCAGTTTATGACGGTGAATATATAGATTTGTTGTATAAGTTATGTTATGGATGCGATGAATATGGTGATCAACTCAAATCTATTCTGAATTATACATCTATAGCAAGGTTGTTCCATAAATCTCCAGCTACTGTTAGCTCTCACTGTCTATTACTATTGAATTAAAAAAGATAGCAACTTAATCCTAAGCCAAAGAGACCCTTAAAATTTTAGCAGCATCAATTGATTATCTTATTAATGATAAGACTCTTAAATACTGGGCTCATTTCTCTCTCGCTTAGAGAGCTGTGATTCATCGCCAATTTCCTGAGCTTCAAATCTCTGCTTAATCTATAGCTAACATATATAAAAAGAATGGAATATCTTTCAAGTCAGTAAATCGTATAAAGAGAGTGATTGACTTTACAGTTCCATTTTATAAAACTAATTTAAATTTTACATTCGATTAAATGAATAGGGCTAAGAGCATAATATAAAGTTCATTCACGCTGATGAAGCTGTATTTACATTCAATACCTTTATATCAAGGTCTTGGTACAAGAGGTATAGTAATATAGAAGTTTATGACTTAAAGGTTAAGGTAGTGGCCTCGAGACTTATGTTATTCACCCTCGTTCTATAAAGATTGAATAATATATTAAGTTCTGACAATAACTCAGAGACAAGTACGCTGACTAAGAGATTATTCTGTTAGTTGATAACTTGTCAGTTCATAAAACTAAAGACTCAAGGAAGGAATATGAAAGATTAAACATAACACTTGTATTTAATGTTCCTTACAGTCCTCAGTTCAATGGAATTGAGCTATATTGGGGCTAATTAAAAGTCCTCTTCAAGAAACAACTACTCTGTCACTTGATTCACGACTTGAAGATAGACACAGTAGATTTTATTAAGAGTGCTGCTAAAAGAGTAAGCGATGATAAAGCAAAAGTATGCACAAGAGAAGGGAAATTTTGTGTATATAAATAAGTTTTAGATTTAAGCGAATGAATAAGTTCACATATTAAATTAACCCATTAAGGGATTTTTGGCTTTTCTTTCTTTTCTTCCTCTTAAGGCTTGCTTGGGCCTATGTTTTTTATCTTAGTGCCAGCTCCTGCATCTATGTTCATCTCGTATGGCTTTTATTAATAATTGAAAAAGTCTCTTACTCAATTCATGCTTTACTTGAGGCTTTCTCTCTCTATTTAATTTGCTACACTCTTTCATCAAGTATATAGCATTACTAGGTTTTTCAATAAAGTTAGAAGACTAATGTAATTTGAGATGAAATGATGCTTTTGAAGTTTCTACAGCCAGGTGTCACGTATTTAAATACCTAGCTTCTCTTTTTCTTCAGGAGAGACGCTGTAGCGTTTCTTATGAGCTATGGTAAAGTGGTCATCATTGTCATGGTTATTGTCACTATGAAGCAATGACCACGTGACCAAGTATCTGGTGAGTTGCAGGGGTAGTCATGGTCACTGCTCTATTTTGACATAATTCGAGGAATTAACAGTGAAATAAAGCATTTTCAAGATAAGGTAATATGGTCACCGTGGTCATTGTCATAGTCACCATGGTCACGGTCATGGATACGAGGACCACGGAGACAGTGACCATTTGACACGTATCTGGTGAGTTCAAAGGTGATAGTGGCCACTGCTATATTTTGACGTAATTCTGAAATTAACTGTGAAATCATGAATTTTCAATTGATGGTCACATGGTCACCGTGGTCATGGTCACGGTCATTGTCAAGAATAACATGGAAATATAACCATTTGACCACGCATCTGGTGATATTGGGGTAGTCGTGGTCATTGCTCAATTTTGACATCATTTCTACGAATTAAAATTTAAATCATGCATTATAAAGTGAGGATCAACAAAATCAAGGTAATGGATAAAGTAGTCATGGTCATAATGTTCACCGTCATATTCATTAGGAACTTGAAAGCAGTGACAATGTGACGACGTATGTGAAGCGACGGGGGGTGGCAGTGATACCTTAGACAAGACCTCAAAATTATTTCAAAAGGCAACAATTGGTTGGTGCTGCAAAAGACCACACCAAAGTTTTGATTTTGCTTAGAGCACAGTCAAAACGACATGGTCAGTTAGCAATGAAATAGTGTTACACCGTTGTTGCACTTATCAGATTACGGTTATTTGATCAAGAAAACCTAGGACTGGTAGTTGCAAAGAGCACCAGAGACATTTATTGTCGAGATAATAGCATCAGCAATTGCTTAATGGAAATTTGGAATGAAATCTGAGGTGATTCATGGAGACAGCTATATCTCAGCAGGCACTTACTAGAGGTTGCTGAAAAGTGTTTAGAAATGTTCCTATACCCCCCTTTGCCCTACTTCAAGTGATATCTTGGGCAAGACCTCAAAATTATTTCAAGAGGCAACAATTGGTTGGTGCTGCAAAAGACCACACCAAAGTTTTGATTTTGCATAGAGCACAGTAAAAACGACATGGTCAGTTAGCAATGAAATAGTGTTACGGTGTTGTTGCACTTATCAGATTACGGTTATTTGATCAAGAAAACCTAGGACTGATAGTTGGCAAAGAGCAAGATAATAGCTTCAGCAATTGCTTAATGGAAGTTTGGCATGAAATCTGAGGTGATTCATGGAGACAGCTATATCTCAGCAGGCACTTACAAAAGGTTGCTGAGAAGTGTTTAGAAATTCCTCGACCCCACTTTGCCCTACTTCAAGTGATACCTTGGGCAAGACCTCAAAATGATTTCAAGAGGCAACAATTGGTTGGTGCTGCAAAAGACCACACCAAAGTTTTGATTTTGCTTAGAGCACAGTGAAAACGACATGGTCAGTTAGAAATGAAATAGTGTTACGGTGTTGTTGCACTTATCAGATTACGGTTATTTGATCAAGAAAACCTAGGACTGATAGTTGCAAAGAGCAAGATAATAGCTTCAGCAATTGCTTAATGGAAGTTTGGCATGAAATCTGAGGTGATTCATGGAGACAGCTATATCTCAGCAGGCACTTACAAAAGGTTGCTGAGAAGTGTTTAGAAATGCTCCTCGACCCCACTTTGCCCTACTTCAAGTGATATCTTGGGCAAGACCTCAAAATTATTTCAAGAGGCAACAATTGGTTGGTGCTGCAAAAGACCACACCAAAGTTTTGATTTTGCTTAGAGCACAGTCAAAACGACATGGTCAGTTAGCAATTAAATAGTGTTTTGCCGTTGTTGCACATATCAGATTACGGTTATTTGATCATGAAAACCTAGGACTGGTAGTTGCAAAGAGCACCAGAGACATTTATTGTCGAGATAATAGCATCAGCAATTGCTTAATGGATGTTTGGCATGAAATCTGAGGTGATTCATGTAAACAGCTTTATCTCAGCAGGCACTTACTAGAGGTTGCTAAAAAGTGTTTAGAAATGCTCCTCGACCCCACTTTGCCCTACTTCAAGTGATATCTTGGGCAAGACCTCAAAATTATTTCAAGAGGCAACAATTGGTTGGTGCTGCAAAAGACCACACCAAAGTTTTGATTTTGCTTAGAGCACAGTCAAAACGACATGGTCAGTTAGCAATTAAATAGTGTTTTGCCGTTGTTGCACATATCAGATTACGGTTATTTGATCAAGAAAACCTAGGACTGGTAGTTGCAAAGAGCACCAGAGACATTTATTGTCGAGATAATAGCATCAGCAATTGCTTAATGGAAATTTGGAATGAAATCTGAGGTGATTCATGGAGACAGCTATATCTCAGCAGGCACTTACTAGAGGTTGCTGAAAAGTGTTTAGAAATGTTCCTATACCCCCCTTTGCCCTACTTCAAGTGATATCTTGGGCAAGACCTCAAAATTATTTCAAGAGGCAACAATTGGTTGGTGCTGCAAAAGACCACACCAAAGTTTTGATTTTGCTTAGAGCACAGTCAAAACGACATGGTCAGTTAGCAATGAAATAGTGTTACGGCGTTGTTGTACTTATCGGATTACGGTCATTTGATCAAGAAAACCTAGGACTGATAGTTGGAAAGAGCACCAGAGACATTTATCGTCGAGATAATAGCATCAGCAATTGCTTAATGCAAGTTTGGCATGAAATCTGAGGTGATTCATGTAAACAGCTTTATCTCAGCAGGCACTTACTAGAAGTTGTTGAGAAGTGTTTAGAAATGTTCCTCTACCCCACTTTGCCCTACTTCAAGCGATATCTTGGGCAAGACCTCAAAATTATTTCAAGAGGCAACAATTTGTTGGTGCTGCAAAAGACCACGCCAAAGTTTTGATTTTGCTTAGAGCACAGTCAAAACGACATAGTCAGTTAACAATGAAATAGTGTTTTGCCGTTGTTGCACATATCAGATTACGGTTATTTGATCATGAAAACCTAGGACTGGTAGTTGCAAAGAGCACCAGAGACATTTATTGTCGAGATAATAGCATCAGCAATTGCTTAATGGATGTTTGGCATGAAATCTGAGGTGATTCATGTAAACAGCTTTATCTCAGCAGGCACTTACTAGAGGTTGCTAAAAAGTGTTTAGAAATGCTCCTCGACCCCACTTTGCCCTACTTCAAGTGATATCTTGGGCAAGACCTCAAAATTATTTCAAGAGGCAACAATTGGTTGGTGCTGCAAAAGACCACACCAAAGTTTTGATTTTGCTTAGAGCACAGTCAAAACGACATGGTCAGTTAGCAATTAAATAGTGTTTTGCCGTTGTTGCACATATCAGATTACGGTTATTTGATCATGAAAACCTAGGACTGGTAGTTGCAAAGAGCACCAGAGACATTTATTGTCGAGATAATAGCATCAGCAATTGCTTAATGGATGTTTGGCATGAAATCTGAGGTGATTCATGGAAACAGCTATATCTCAGCAGGCACTTACTAGAAGTTGCTGATAAGTGTTTAGAAATGTTCCTCGACCCCACTTTGCCCTACTTCAAGTGATACCTTGGCAAGACCTCAAAATTATTTCAAGAGGCAACAATTGTTTGGTGCTGCAAAAGACCACACCAAAGTTTTGATTTTGCTTAGAGCACAGTCAAAACGACATGGTCAGTTAGCAATGAAATAGTGTTACACCGTTGTTGCACTTATCAGATTACGGTTATTTGATCAAGAAAACCTAGGACTGGTAGTTGCAAAGAGCACCAGAGACATTTATTGTCGAGATAATAGCATCAGCAATTGCTTAATGGAAGTTTGCCATGAAATCTGAGGTGATTCATGGAAACAGCTATATCTCAGCAGGCACTTACTAGAGGTTGCTGAGAAGTATTTAGAAATGTTCCTCGACCCCACTTTGCCCTACTTCAAGTGATACCTTGGGCAAGACCTCAAAATTATTTCAAGAGGCAACAATTGGTTGGTGCTGCAAAAGACCACACCAAAGTTTTGATTTTGCTTAGAACACAGTCAAAACGACATAGTCAGTTAGCAATGAAATAGTGTTACGGCGTTGTTGCACATATCAGATTACGGTTATTTGATCAAGAAAACCTAGGACTGATAGTTGCAAAGAGCAAGATAATAGCATCAGCAATTGCTTAATGGAAGTTTGCCATGAAATCTGAGGTGATTCATGGAAACAGCTATATCTCAGCAGGCACTTACTAGAGGTTGCTGAGAAGTATTTAGAAATGTTCCTCGACCCCACTTTGCCCTACTTCAAGTGATACCTTGGGCAAGACCTCAAAATTATTTCAAGAGGCAACAATTGGTTGGTGCTGCAAAAGACCACACCAAAGTTTTGATTTTGCTTAGAGCACAGTCAAAACGACATGGTCAGTTAGCAATTAAATAGTGTTTTGCCGTTGTTGCACATATCAGATTACGGTTATTTGATCATGAAA
>ARYC01006350.1:0-19223 GCA_000711775.1 Oxytricha trifallax
AACATCACAATAGTATAACTCAAGGAAAAAAAGGGGAGAAATTAGGGGCAAAAAAATCTAAATAAAATTAAAATTTGTTTATAGTATATTTGAAATGAGTAAGTTTGTAAACAAGTTTGATAGAATTAATTTCTTTATAATTTATAGCAACTATTAAATTGGATTGGCTGATAAATATATATAAAGAACAAGTTTACAACTTTAATTCTAATTTAAAGAATATTAAAAAATACTTCAATTAAATAAATTTAATGTAAAAATATATTAAATTAACGTAAATTTTGACATAATTAAACAATATAGGATTACTTATAATTATAGTGCATATGTTAATAAACCACGATTTTAATTAACAAATATATATAAATTAGGATGAAAGTTCAAATTATTTAATTTTTAGAGCGCGAACTGACATTTTCTTTGGCGCCAACTGACCACTAGTTTATACTATAAATGTAAGTATCAATGGCGCCAACTGACATTTTGATTTTGAATATTTAATTTACAAGTAGATAATTATGAATAAACTATGAAAATTTTATTTTACAAATAGTTTTGCGAATACTGAAAATGAACCAGATCAAAGATCAACCTTAATATACAAAAGATAGAGAGTGGAACTACATGCGTCCATATTACAAAAATTGCCCTAAAAAGTATAAGTCAGTCGAAATTGATAATGTTTACTAACATGTTACAAGAAAATATTAGAAATAGAAGATGATTAAAATCTCCAACTATCAACATATGTGCAGCTGTAATAACAGATACAGGTACAGAAAAGATCTTAACAAGCATCAAAGGGCCAAAGATCATGACGATGCAATTTATCATGGGATATATGAAGATGTCAAATTTCATGATGTTTGGTGAGAACTAAAAAACGTAATCTTGCAAATAAACGGAGGGAGATTATTTGATGTTGTAATGTGTGATCCACCTCACCCTGACATCTGCCTAAATTTACCATACAACACCATGTCAGAGGAACAAATATTGTCAATGCCTGTTGAGCTAATATAGGAAAAAGGCTTTTTCTTTTTATGGACTACTAATGCGAAAAGGTAAATGTGCGAGAAATTTTAAGAGGGGAGAAGTTAAAAAATTGCTACTTATTTGGAGTGGTTCAAGACAGATAACGGAGAGACACTAATTCATGGGATTGGAAGATACTTTTCACATTGTGTAGAAGAATGCATTATCGGAGTCAAAGGAGATATAAAATACTTGGAAGAGCGGTTCAATTTTTAAAAAGTCAAAAACGGAATTCTAGACTACAGAAGACAAATATCTCAAAAGCCTGTTCAAATCTTTGAAATGATGGAAAAGCTAAGTCCTTATGGGTGGTTGTTGGACATATTCGGAACTTTTATCAATAGAAGGCACAGATGGGTTTTCCTGGGAAATGAATCAGACAGAATGAAAGAGAGAGAAAGTGACTAATCACAGATAAAGATAAGATTAACTAACTAAATATCAACTAATAATTTCACATAATATTTTTAATTATTTTTATCTTTATGCTTATTTCAAAAAATTCAGTTTAATTTAAAAATCCTGTTTGCTACATAATTTCTATTAACTGGCTCACAGCCAAGACTCACTTTCAAATTGAAACTTTAGCTCTGGAAACACTCCTTCTCATTTTGTATGGCTACTGAGAGAGGGGGAAAATTCCAAGGGATCCTATACTAGAGTTTCTACCAAGACATTTGTCTCCCTTTTATCTTGAAAAAAGAATTAAATCTGTGATCCAAGCAATTTATTTTTTTACTTTTAACCTATCCTGGATGCACTTATAAGAAGCTGCAAAGATAGGTGAATCATTAAGATGCAACACTACTTTGATTTCACCAAAGGTTTATGAATTTTATTAGCTTGGTCCCTTTATACTTTGAATGATAGATTTTGAGAAATTCCTAAGAGCCTAAGAGGCTGGAATCATCTCGCAAAACCTAGCTCCTTCATGGTTTTCTCTGGAATACCGAAATTGTCAGTACATACCTCCCAACATATCAGTAAGTGGAAGCCTATATTTTTAAGTTGATTGGAAGAAGTTGAGAATAATCGGATTTTATAATTTAACAGCTCTACTACACTTCCTACAACTGCAAGCAAGCAGAATGTTGTTAGATAATTACATGAGCTTTCAGTGAACTGGGCAATTTGAATTAAAGTACCCTTCGCGATCAAGTAAGAAAATAATGCATCCTCTTTATAATTGAGCTCCCTGATATATGCTTGGCTACATAGAACCAGACTCTTAATAGTCTTGAGTAAAATATTTCTCCCACACAATACAGTACATAACTGAAGGTATTACTGCAAAAGTGCAGATTCATTATTCTCAGAAACTGGGAGACTGGTAAAATTTTATCATCATCACTAACACAAATGAAACTCTGTTAGCATTGTTTCACATTTATATTATTCAAATCTCTTGGTCATGTTTCTCTTTCTTGATGAAATTGATGTAGATTTTCGAAGTTCTGTCCTCATAACTTGAGTATCACAAATTGCAACGTAAACCATTTTGAATCTTCTTGCCTTAATAACTTGTAATGTAGAATCATGTAATGAATACTTAAAATTAATTCAGTTATTTACTAAATATAAGGCTATAAGATCTATCTCAACTTTATTACAATAATTTCCAACCCTTAAGCTTATCAAATGTAAAAGAGGGAAAATGCTATAAAGGAGATTTTAAAAATAATGGTGTGTTTGTTAAAATTAACTTAAAAATTCACTACTTACCGCTTAATCATGATAGCCATTTATTATTGACATAATGTTAAAACGAGATGTGGCGGTAATTCCAAAAATAACTTCGCCTCGAACACTGCTTTCTTTCATGATTAAAACTTCATGATCCGTAAGGTTGCATACTTCAGATATGGAAATAGTCATGTAAAGTTCTTACTGATTTAATAAACGCTAAATCTCTTATTAAAACTTATGATGAATTTTCCGTCATTTCCACCTTGGAAACTTCAATGACTAAGCTTGTAAGGGTGAATTTTAAATTGTTGCTTACTTCTAATGGCACCTTTATACTTTTAAAGGCTAAGTATATTTTTATTACCTAATAAGCCCATCGAATTCCTGTTAATTACATTATTATTATTATACTCTCAAGAGACGTGATTAAAAACATGATAAAATTAACTTAGTAACTATATATATAGACCCTGTGTGTTTATGATTGATTAAGTAATACCTTTTATTATTTTGAAATTTATCTTCATTTAATATCATGCTGAACAAAATTGATACAGATTTTTAATAGAAAATTTATATAAGATTTTAAAAATTGAATGTAGCCTCCCTTAAAGCAATTTACCTAAAAATGATAATTCAAGTTTAGAAAATGAAATTATGGTTAAAAACTTCTCATTCATTTTGAAATAATCAAGGCAAGTAAAATTGAGCAACTGGTTTCAATTTACTTTTTATTAGGTACTACATAGATACCTATTACATTTCTAGGAAATTATTTTCTTGAATCATTCAATTTAATGAGATAAGTTATGAATCTCAAATTAGTCTTTAAATTATGATTAAAAAGGCAAAACTAGAGATATTTACTGAAGTAAGCAAAACTCAATATGATTCTATATACAAAATTCTTATCTCCATTATGATTCAAAATAATATTATATCTAAACTAAAATACAACCTTGAATTGAACAAAAATTTTAACGATAAGAGATCCCCTCAGATTACGAAAGACAAGGGTTTATTGAAACTACGGCAATAAAATTCTTTGTCTGATGATAATTTAAATTGTGCTATTCTGAATAACACACCCATCAGGTTGAGTGCATAAAAGATTTTGGAGAATTCTATACTAGCAAATTGGAGTTAAATTCATCAAGGTTAAAGTAGGAGTCAAGAGAATTACTACTAAATATCAGATTGGTCTCTTTTTACTAGAGGAAAGGTAGACAAATACTTTTAAAGAACTCCTTTCTAGAATATCTTGGGTTTGCCTATCAAGTAAAGCCAAAAACCAAGTGTTCATAAGTTGAAGTTTTACTTGAACTATAAGCACTCATCTAGAAATTCAATATTGGCAGTTAAGCATGAAATTCAGGCGAAGTAGTAAACAGCACTGTTAGATCACAAAAGGTGTTACGGCATGTTCTCTAAACTTCATTGATGCCAGTTAGCATGAACTAGATACCAATGTGGTCTTCCCAAAATCCTAAAAGCCACCTCTGGGAATTGATGGAGGTGTTTTAAGTAAAAGGGATGTAATATATCTGATTATACTATCTACTTACTAAAGCCCCAGTACGAATTTCTATACAGCATAAAGTATAATAAAATTGGGGAGCCGCTAAATCATGATTTTGATTTGATTTTTTTAATTTTATTTAATCAATCTGAAATTTTTATGCTTAGTTCTTTTCAAATTCCACAATTACAAATTAATTTTTAAAATAAAAATTGAATTTTAACTAATACAAAAAATACTCTTATTGTGCCCTATTATTTGCAAAATAATTTATGAATTTAAGCTCTTGAGTAAAATAATTTACAAAATATTTTTATATTAAATCATGATCTAATAGACTATGAACAATGCAGAAAGAATCTACCGTATCTAACATGATCATTAATTGAAAACCATCAAGAGAATCCATAAACAAAAACATTTAAGACTTTGTAGGTATTTATCATAAATTAATTAAAGGAGCTAGCTCGTATTCGCTTTTAAAATAATTTCATTTTAGTAAAATTAAAATTTTAAATCATTAGAGATTTAAACATATTCAATGAAAATCATTGAATAGAATATGTTTAAGTTAAATCATAAAAACAGATATCCCCTGCAAATTACGGGAATTGTTTTACCCCCTCACATTTTTTTATCATGAAAATTCACCGTTAAAAAATTTCGAAAAATCAATGACAACTCTCATATAATTCAGATATTCTTTAGAAATAAAAAAAAAATAAAAGAATAAATTTAATTCAAATAAAAAAGCTGCTTAATTCAAATTTAAATATTAAATAATTCTATTATTTTTTTTATTACAAATTATTTGGTAGCTTTTAAGAAATTAAATTTTGTACATTAAATATAGGGGTCTTCAGAACTTGAAAAGCAGCAAAATTAATAGACTGATCTAAGTTAAAAGTTATTCCTAATATCTACTACTAATAATTATGATAAAACCCAATCCACTCCATACTAAAACTGAGGCCTGATAACAGAGTATCCAATGACATTATACCTTTCCTCTAATCTTAAACAGCCGAGCTGGACATGAGTAGGTCTCTCTCCCCACATGAAGGAGTACATAACGCCCACTCACACACTTGATGCCGAAATCTTCGAGGCCAGGCTACGCTGCATCCTAGACAACATGACTGTTGGTAAGAGATCGAAGAAAGAGATTCGCGATAGGTGACCACTATCTTCCGCGTCGTTGTCACCACCTACCACAAAGATATTGTAAAGCACAGCATTGAGATAGAAAGCTAGCATTTTCTACAAAAGGCAGCTAGATGTACAAAGCGGGCGACGAGGAAACGATGGATTAGACTAAACGATAGCGAGCGCCACCAAATAAAGCATAGACGCACGAGGTCTTTGATGGGGGACCCAGAGAGAGCTTATAGTATAATATACCTTTTTTTACTACTAATACCATCACACATGTGGCTACTAAACATGATTTAAGTGATCAGATGAAGAGATGCTCTCAGCTAAGGCTAGTGGAGGATGTGGAGAAGCTCTTTTTAAGAACCTTTTACTAGGTCGCTAATCTAGGCAGCCTATCTTGCATTCTGCCCTCGACCACTTACAATTACCAGTCTAGACTGTTAGAGATATTCCTTTGAGTCCATCAGTTGCTCTGACCTAAAGCAAGATTAATGCCTTCCTCTATGAAGACTTAGTTGCCTTCCCTCAAGCGGATATCAAAGAATTCCTTGACGAGAGCATGCATTACATTTCCTAGAATTTGAATATTCTTCGATGAGTTGTTTGAATATCAAATTACTTACTTACTTACCTAACAGTTATGTTGAAGATAATATCCATGCAGTATTCATCAGAAACAACTAAGCTAACATTGTTCACTCTCTAGCAACACTGATCCATCTTCATCAGCAGATATTGTCACAGCTCAGGATTCTTCCTTCAGATTATATTTGTAAAATAAATAAGCTAAAAGGAATTCCTCTGGACAGCAGTGTATTTGTCTTGGAGGATTCTTATGTAATTGTAAAGTAGTTCAATTTAATTGTGTTATAAGAGAATTCGCCAACGCAACTAAATAATGTCATTTTCGTGGCATATATTGAGGCAACTGCGAGAGTATATTACGGACTGATACTCATATTTCGCAAATAGAGAGGTACTGGCTCCAACACGAGTTCCAAAAGACCCTGGTCGTATCCCTGGACATGTTGAGCTTGAGGAATGTCTGACTCAACTGTTCCAAGTAAATATGGGATTCCAAAGTTCTAGTCCGGCATATCCCCCAGGATAATGATCCTCGATTATCTCGGCCTCTGGAATTGATGTCTGATTCGGACATTCCATCTTAGTAGATAATGATGCAGTCCCTTCTTCAAGTCTAAGACAATATTGTCCTTATTCATGAGCACCGTGATCTTCTCGCGTCGTTCCCAAAGCTTCTCAATTTCAACAAAGTTATGAGATCTTCAGGGGGATCCGCAGATAACTAGGCTGAAGCCCTTATGCCTTGCACTGGCAGATGTCAACTGGCCAGCCCCCTGATCTTAAAAACACTTCAAGCAAGACCTCCCTCGCTCATTCAAGAGGAACTAGCTCACCACCTACAAGAAGACCACCCCTCAGTCGAAGGTCCAGGAGATACAGAACCGGCTGCAACTTCTGAAAAAGAACTCGGAATACTAACAGCACTCATTCCTCAGGAAGATCTTTGCCAAGTGTCCCATCCTTCCAGTGAAGATCCACACCATCTTCATGAAGCAGTGTGAGACCTTGGAGATGGACAAACTCTAAGATTGATACACCAAGGCTATCTAGCCGTAGGCGCAGGAAATCAGAAGATAAAATCATTCATAAAAGCATCAGAATTTAGTGAAAGCCATCCTAAAAGAGATTAAGTAGTTATTTGATTATTAAATAATTAAGAATAAATATTTGGTAATACATTTAATTTACATTTCTCCGAGACTTATAATTCTTTGATATATAAAATAAAATCAAAAATAGATCAAGGAAAATCATATAAAAATGGTAAATAATGTAATTTAAAAAACAAATAACTCTTAACTTTTTTTAATATTTCCATCTTGTTTGTTTATTTCTTTTTTAATTGATATCTAGAATATTTGAAATATATGGGGGGGTGGTCATTGAATTCTGGAAATGTTTTTTAATGGTGTATTTTTCGTGGTTATAGAACTATGAGGGGGAAGTCATAAAATTCCAAAATTATGGGGGGGACTTTTTGAATCAAGATTATGGGGACATCCATTAAATTTGTAATTCCTCAAATAGTTAAGAATTAATAATAATGTATTTACGGCATTATTGATAATCAATTTTAACTAAACCGGTCCAAATCTTAATTTTGTTGATTGAGTTTATTCAATGTTGTTATTAATTTATTTTAAATAAAGGAAATAAGCAAAAATATTTAATATTCATCCAAAAAATTAAATAAGTTTAATAAACTCATTTATAATTTAATTTATATTAATGCAGAATGGCATATAAATAAAAATGTAATTAATAATTATCTAGTAAACTATGTTTCAAAAGATAAACTTCATCATTATATAAAATAAACAGGAATAACTTGATATTTGCTTTTGATTTTTTCTAGAATCTCTCTGCTCTGATGGAATGGGTCTATATGTAAGGCTAGTTTATGGTTCCCTGGCTCAGAGGATGACTCCTATTACTAAAAGGCTGTGGATATCTGAGAGCCATGCCCTTCTCCTTAGCGTAACTCTGAATTTCAAAGATGAAATTCAATTCAAGATCCTGCTATCCATATTTATACTCAAATGAATTAATATAATATTTAATAAATTAATAATTGTGAAATGTCAGATGATATTTGAAGTTGAAAAGAGATTCAATTGGGAAGATACAAATAATCAAGCAGTAGCTTTGATTATTCAAAAAGGAAGGCATACTTAAAGAGAACCTAGTCACACCCAGTATATCCTGCACTCATGACAGCTGCCAACACTCAATCTATAATCAACTATTTACCCATATTAACTTGATTAAATATGAATATATTATAATTAATGGTGACTTGAATATGCATGCAGTAATGAGCATGTGTTGATGAGTGAGTGTGAGCAGACAGTCATCAAACAGCACACACTCAAACACTGCTGCATCAACCGTCATACTCACTCACTCATTTTCCATTTCACAAATCAACTATTTACTAACTACTATCTAGTTATTATTATAATTATTAATTGAGAATGAGAACAGAAGAAGCAGCAGTCATCGTGGCTAGATAGAGGGTGAGCAGAGACAGCAGCAGATGGAGGGAGTAGTTATCAGTGCATGAGTAACAAATCACCAAAACAGTCCACTAAGTCTATTCATTCAATTATATTGATATTACATATATTTATAATATATACGTGTAAATAACTTGAAAGCAGTTGAGTGAAGCAGTGTGAATATGATGTGACTGAATTCTCCTGCATTTGCAGCTTCCTCACCACTGGCAACAAACAGCACTCTGCATTTCAGAGCAGCCTGAGTTCACCATCATCTGCCCATCCACTGACTTGCTCTCACTCCCCGTGCTGTCTGCATTCAAGCTGCTTAGAATCAACAATAAAGTGAGTGGAGTGAACTAGTGAGTGAGTGCACACTATCAAGCACCTTATTTGCCTCACTTGCACCTCATTTTGTCAATTCCACCTATTCAAAACTATCCACTAATTAGTTATTAATCATACATATATTATTTAATATAATTAATAATATAATGAGTGGGATGTGTTGAAATGATGGGTTGATTATGCTGGCAACTGACATTAAAGCAGTGTCATTTACAACTGCCACCAATAACAATCACTGCTGCCTCTCTGCTTCACTCAAAGGTCTTCAGATTAAATATACTCTACACATATAACACTAATATATATTAATTATAATAATTAATTAGGTAACAAGTGGTGAGATAATGAATGAGGTGTGCAAGTGAAGGAACGAAGGTAGTGCTTAAATCCAGGGAAAGGAGAAGCAACAGGCTGGCACCTCAAACTCAAAGCAATCCGTCACTCATATTCACTCATCACATCATTTCATTCAAATATATTAAATTATAATAATTATAATTGAATGAATGAAGCGTAAGGATAATGGTGATAGTTGAGTGGACAGAGTGCATTGAGGCAAGACCAGGTAGAAGTCGATATTGATAGCTAGCCAACTCAGTTAGAGACCTTGATCATGTCAATGCAGTCAACTCACACGCACTCAATTCACTCATCCCACTCACTACTATCATTATATATTATTAGTTATTTGATAATATTGAATATACAGGGATAAAGAGTTAGATTGAATATGTGGATATGTAAAGATGCACGGCACACTGCTCATTCACTTAGCGAGCTGGTTTGTTCTAACCAATATTGCAGGTCACAAAAATCCAATGTTTTATTTCTAATTAGTTATTATAATTATACTCCTTATTTAATATTATTATTTTACTTAATTATATGCTATAATAAGTAAAGGGAAAATAGAAAATGGGAATATTGTAATTTTCAAGAAAAAATAAATAAAATACTGATTTTTTAAAATAACTTATTAATAAAATACTTATTTAAAGACTATAATGAAGTCAAGGTTTATATTGTAATGATAATTTAAAAAAATGACAATAATAATTAGATAGTATTATCGTTTTAAAATGTAAATTCAATATTTTCATGAAAAAGTTATTCCTGATCTTGATTTAAATTTTATTTGTTATATATAATAATAATGATCAGACCCCTCTCCAAATATTATAATTCAATCGGCTACTGTGAATAAAGAACCCATTATGTTAAGAAAAGGATATTTTCGCATTGTAGTATAATTTAATTTTTTCTATAAAATTCAAAACTGTTATTAACAATGCTTGGGTCACCATAATAAAAAAAAATGAATCATAAATATTTTAAAATTACTACTAATCACTTTATTTCACATTTTCTATATTCTATATATAATTTTAAGGTGATTTATCCTCTCAATTTCCTATTCTTTTATTCCTTGCATTCTTAATCCTAAGTTCTGAATTTTTATGACTCGTTAGTCAAATACCCCACGGTATTTTTGTGAGTGCAATCTTGAATCTTTAAATAAACTTAAGTGAAATGTGGTGGGAACTTTGTCCTAACTCAATAATTGAAGGAAAAAGTCACCTCTCTCCTTTATGAGTTCTCCCACCTTGTTCTTGAGATCTTTTGATTATAAATGTTGCCCTTTAGTATAATACCATAAAGTATTATCAAGCTTGGAACTTTGCTTCTAAAAATGGCCATTTACAAGCGATCATTGCCTCCATGTGAAATTCCTCGTCAATCTAGATTAGAACGTCTTTGTGAAAAGAGATAACTTCACCTTTTTAAGGGCATCTTTCAGCTCCTATTTTGATTCAAATTTCTAGGACACTCTTTAACGCTCGTTCAAGTTTATTGAAGTCAATGTTCTCAAGCCTCTAAAGAGCTTTCTTATTCTCGTTGTCAGATATTTATCATTAAACCTTTGAATTTGCTTCACTTTAGTGTCTTTAATTTGCTTAAAGCGTATAACTGTTGCAAAAGGGCAGCAGCATTCTAACTTCAAGGATGGAAATTAATATTGAAGTAAGATGAGGTTTGGAATTCTTTAATTAGTTTAGCATTGACTTGCTTTCTTGTGATTCTCTATAATATATATTCTTGTAAAGATATCTCTTTTCTGAGGAAGATTATTTCCTGATCTAGCTCTTAAGAAAAATCCAATAAATGAAAGCTCATATAAGAAATTCCTTTAAAATATAATAGTTTATATTTATGAAAATATTATATACCAAACTCAAGTATATGTTGTATCAAAAAGCTATAAAGAAATTTGGAGACTTGCTACATATAGGTTTTAGGATAAATGTAAAAAAAAATCTATTTCAATGGAATTTGACAATAAAAAAATAAGGAATAAGTAAATAAAATCAAATTTCAATAAAAGAGCTAAACATAAAATGAAAATAAAAGATAAATAAAAGCTAAAAGAAAGAAAAAAGATGAAAAAGAAAAAAAGATCCTAAAAGAGAATATATAAAATTAAATAATATTATTTAAAAAATAAGAAATATAAGCAAAAATACGCATAAGATAGCCCATAGAAAATTACATTTCTCTCAATTTATTCAAACACACGAAGAAAACTATTTAATAGCGCATTGAAAAAAGTATGAGCAATAATTTCGATTTTTCAACCGAATTTTTATCGATTAGGCTGTACCTCCAGGGGAACTTGACTTTAAATAATTAGAATTTAACAATGGATTATAATATATTTTCTATTATTTTGGACATAGTTTTCAGGATTATCTGCAAAAATACGCATAAGATAGCCCATAGAAAATTACATCTCTCTCAATTTATTCAAACACACAAAGAAAAGTATTTAATAGCGCATTAAAAAAAGTATGAGCAATAATTTCGATATTTCAACCGAATTTTTATCGATTAGGCTGTACCTCCAGGGGAACTTGACTTCAAATGATTAGAAATTAACAATGGATAATAATATATTTTCTATTATTTTAGACATAGTTCTCAGGAATATCTGCAAAAATACGCATAAGATAGCTCATAGAAAATTACATATCTATCAATTTATTCAAACACACGAACAAAGTTTTTTATATTATTTTGGTTTTTCTATATCTTAGTTATATTATAATGGAATCAAAATTAATCTTAATTTCCAATATCTTTTATCTACATTTTTAATATTTTTTTTGTATTTTATCTGATTGCAAATATTATTTTAAATTCTATTGTTCATTTTTAATTTCACATATTATTCATATTTTCTACGTCATTTATTTTATTCTATCAAAAATCAATAAATACATCAAAATTATATCATATTAATCATTTCATATCTTTCATATATTTATTTCTTGTAATCTTGAATAATCAGAAAGTAATTTTTCTCATGATCTTAAATAAATTTTAATAATTATTATATTTTTTATTGCCCTTATTATATATATATTTATATCCTTTACAATTATATTAAATGATATATGCTTTTGCTTTTTATATAATTATAATAGCTTTTTTATCGTTAGCAAATATATTTTTTAGCTCATTTGTTTTTTTAATCTTATTTTAAACTAAAGCTAATCATATTCGATCATTATATTTGTAATATCACAAATGAATGATAATTTAAAATAGTAAAATTAGTAATATCAATTCTTTATTAATGGTTTTTATTATTTGATTTCTAAATCTTAATTTGATCATGTTGCTCGAGATTTTTAAGAAAGGTCATTAGAGACCTATGTAACGAGTTATATAATGTTATAATTAATGTAGCTTTGATGTTTAAATTATTTTTATTACACTAAAAATATATTATAAAACGGTTTACATGCTTTTTAAGGAGACCATTACATAAAACCATACCATTTTTGCTTAGACATTTTTAAAAATTCTCTTATTCTTAATCAATTATAATTAATAATTTATTTTCTTATTAATTATCTTGAATTCTAAAATAGGAGGCTTTATTTAATGTTAGGATACTATAGTTAAAGTATTTTTTATTTTTTACATTTTTTAATAAACCTCTCGACAATCATATCATAGCAAAATACTTGAATTTATTTTAATAAAAGAAATATTGGATTAGCATAAATACATCATATTAAGATTTAAGATATGAAATAACTACTTTATCTAATTAATTATTATATCACAATTTAACCTGGACTTATCATAAAAATTTTAATAAAAGCAAATTAATTAAAATTTTTTATTTATTTTAAATCATTTTTTGCATGTTTTCATATGCACAATATTTTTAATTAATATGTCAAATTTTTTTTATCATAACCATTTAAGTACACTTTTTTACAAACAAACGAATCGATAATATATTAAATTCTTTAATAAAACCCCAACAGTAAAATTTGAATTAATTGTGAATTTGAAATTTAAATAAATACTATATTTTTATTATTATAAAACTTTTGGTAGCTTTCTAGATTAATTAACTTAGTACAGTACATATATATATATATATATATATGTCTTAATAAAACAAAAAGCTACCAAATTATTAAGACTGATTTGATTAAATTTTATTTATCCTTATCTCCATAAATTATAATAATTTTGCCTTCAATCTACAACCTTGATGCTCAGCCCGGATAACAGGGTGACTAATACCATCATTAACTTCCTTTCCCCATCGCCAGTCGAGCTCGACCTGCGAGTGCTGCCGCCCAACCTTCGGGCCCTCCTCGCGCCGTCGCATATTCCTGAAGCTACCATTTTTGAGATACGATTGAGATGCTTACTGGATAATATGACCGTTGGGAAAAGATCTAAGAAAGAGATTGTGGACATCGCTTCAACCATCTTTGGCGACAGTGTTATTACGCAATATAAGGAGATGGTGCACTCAATGATTGAAATACACACGTCAGTCCGCAAGCTTACATTTGTTGAAGATTGCACCAAATAGAAAATGATTGAAACAGAGGAGACGATGGAGGCTACTATCTGAGATGCGACAAAAGATCAAAGAGATGGAGACGCGCCCAAGGCTAGAGGTGGGGGCCCTATATAATACTCAATGGCAAAAACTCCAATAGAAAATCAAGATTTGACAATAGAACAAACATAGAAACCTTAAAACCATAATTAACAGGAGATGACACCCTCAGCAGATCCTAGTAGAGGATGTACAGATCCTTTACCAAGGTACTCATCACTGGGTGACTTATCTCCTGACTTGAGCAATAAACTTAGCAATCTACTAGAATAAATTAAACTAAAAAATAAACAAACAATATAAATCCAACCCACCCACAAATAACCGTTAGACAAGAAGTTGCCTAATAAACCACCATCTGCAAGGCTAACGGACACCCAACTCCAAGAAATGTATATCAAGGCAACCACAGATCAGAAGCACCTCCAGAACTACTACCTAACGACGCTATCGCTACTTAATACAGCTGAGAGAAGAGAGCAGGATGCCTAGAGGGAGCAGGTTAATTTAATCATGCTTGGTCTGGACGCCATTAAACGGTCGAGGGAGTCTCGACTTAAGGATGCTTAGGATACTCAAAAATGCTGCTAGCCCAAATATATGAGGACAAGGTTATTCCAGAAAACAAAGTTCAAGAAGCATTCACGGTACTGCCTGCTGAAGCCCGAGGTTAACGGCTACATTTCAACAGCTATCAGCAAGCTACGACCTCTTGTGCAGAGGCTCTTCAATGCAACCAACGATGGAATGGCCAACCAATTGTATAAACTATTCAATGACACTCTTCAAACCAACACCTTCTCCAAGCGCACTCTCTAGATAATTACAGGGTAGAGAATAGCTTATAGAATCAGAGGAATCCGCCAGGAGAAATTTCTTCTCATGCAGACGAAATCGAAACCACTCAATAAACGAAAACGAGGATGGCCAATCTTTATCTTGAGACTGGCACCAATATACTACCACCTGGCACTCACCCCCTCTTGTTGATGGACTACGCGTCCTACCACAGTAGCAGCTACACCAATAGCGTCCTGCAGAAGCTTAACGTCCCCATCCTCTTTCTGGGCCCCTACAAGTACAACATGGCTCCAGTGGAAAAGGCATTCAGGTTCATTAAGTGCCGCGACCTCAACCCCATGCTCCTGCATGTCTCTACGAAGTTAGTTTACCTCTCTTAATAGGCTATAGGAAGCAACTGCGGCGCTATGCGCAGGCCCTGGCTGTGCAGCTCTCACACTTGGACATGCGGTGGCTCACCGGCACGTTCGCATGCTCTTTGGTCGATGCCCTGAAGCATCTGAGCCTGCAGGCTGTCTGATACTATAATTGATTCTGGTTTTGGCCAACCAATCTGCGAAATCACGAATCACCCTTACTCTATTAAAAGTGCCAAAACCCCACCATTCTTATTCGAAGTTTATCTCAGCCTGGGAAACAATTGTCTGTGTCGTAGATTAGAGGACGATGTGTCTTTTCAAGGGCTCTCGAATGACTATCTTTGCTGGTCCCCATTTGCGTTTTTACCCTAGAATTCATCTGCAACACTGATTTGGTAAGTTAGGCAAACTTTTAATACTAAAATATTTAATAGACCAATTAAAGTTTAATTCCCAATATTTAAAATCTAATACACCCTATTAAAATTATAATTAATTTTAAATATAAAACTTTGATATTAGAAATGGAGTCAAGCTCAGATCAAAGCAAGGGTCCACAACAACAGATCCAGCAGCAAGCACCACTGGCAAGGGAGAAGCCTACAGAGTGAGAGACATCTTCGAAGTCAAGGTCATCAGGAACGCCATTCACGCCTAGGTCATGTATGAAAACGATCCTCGAGGAAAGGCAGTGTGGGTGGAGCACTCGAAGCTGATGTATCCATGTGATCGAGCCAGAGTTGAGTCTTTTGTCAGTGAGAAGATGCCAAGGCTCCATGACCACCCCTACTGGGACATCTACGTGGGAGCGCGCTCTGATCGAGACAAGGACGAAGGGACCAGTTCAAGTGATAGCGAGGATTCTGACAGCAGTTCACAAAATTCTCATAAGGTTAGTGTGAATGGAAACTCTCATGAGTTGGCAGGCCACCAGCAAGAGGAGGAATGCAAGGGACAGATGGAAGATGCCAACATGAGTGACGAAGAGTCAGAGCAGCCTGAGCAGAGTCAGATTCTTCATCAGTTTGACCAAGAGACTAGAATACTTATCGATTCTCTAAAAAATTACCAAATCGACAAACCAATTGCTCAAGACTTAAATTTATATATTAAAGTATTTTATTTATTATTGATAAATTTAACATTCACAAAATTCGCTCAAATTTTACTCTTGGGTTTACTAAATTTTTATTTCTAAATTATTCAAAATTCCTAAAGAAAATAATTTTAATAATCTAAGTTTTTCAAAATTTACAAAAAAAATTTTATTTAATTTAATTTAAAAAATTTTCAATTTTTTAAATAATAATTTTTATTACCCGCGTTCTTGAATAAAACTCTTTGCCTCTCAACTCACTCCTACTCTTTACCTCCTTACCTCCACCTTTTCTTACCTACCCTTCCGTTCACTAATACATAGAAACACTTATTCCCTATTTCTATCAGCTCCCTCCCCAATTCAATATCGTACCCTTGACACCCTAATTGACACACTGTACTTCCCTCTATTTTTTGCTCTGAACCTTCTGCCCTACTCGGAAACACCTCTTGGAGAGTTACCACAGCTAGATCTTGCTATGCTGACCCTGTATTAGCTTGCTTCTTTCAAATCACTCTCTCGTTGTTTCATCCATTTGCCAGCATAGATGAAATAATTAATTATAATTTTTTTTGTAAAAAAAAATATATCTTTAATAATATTTTTTTTATAAAAAAAAATTATATTTATTAATTTTATGGTGTTTAAAAGGTAAAAAATATAGATAAAATCTTCAGTTGCTTTTGAAGTAAATGGAGAGGGAGCCTAAATAACAAAAATTGGTAGAAACTTCACTGTATTCAATTGTTAATTCCATTTATAATATTGATTATTTTAATTATTGAATTTTTTTTCTTCTCAATTTAGATTTATAGATTTTCAAACTTTTTAGAAATAAATAGATAAATCAAGAAATCTGTTAAATTTAAAATTTTTAGTAAAAAAGAAAATAAAAAAATAAAGAAAAACTTTGATTGTTAACATAAAGTTATAATTTTTGAATAATTTATAAATTAATATTTGTTCTCCCCGAGGTACCACTCCTCCCCCCAGTCCCTAAACCTAGGTACCTCCCCATCTCAAAAATAAAGTCCCTCTAATATACTCAACTTTAAATAAAATATCATACTCCCAAGATCTGAATTGACTGACTTCATGATCTAACTCTATTTACAAAATTACTCATAAAATGATATAAATTTTTTAAAAATTTGAAACATCATATTTATTTCTATTATGATGTTGATTTTAATTTTTTGCATCTCTCACTACTTCCGCCTACTTTTCAAGAGATATACTCCCATAGGAAATACATATTTTAATTGAGTTAACTTTATCTAGACTTTTAGCAAATTTTATAAATATAATAAGTTTACACATAAAAAATTACAGAGATCTCTTTCAACATAAATCATCTACATTCGATTTAATTATAAAGATTTTCTATAAAAAAAATTATTACAACAAAATATATGAATAAATTTGAAAATAATTATGTTTGTTAATTTTATTATTATTAAAACTGATAAATCTAAAAGAAATTATTTTCAAATTTATTTATATATTTTGTTGTAATAATTTTTTTATAGAAAATCTTTATAATTAAATCGAATGGAGATGATTTATGTTGAAAGAGATCTCTGTAATTTTTTATGTGTAAACTTATTATATTTATAAAATTTGCTAAAAGTCTAGATAAAGTTAACACAATTAAAATATGTATTTCCTATGGGAGTATATCTCTTGAAAAGTAGGCGGAAGTAGTGAGAGATGCAAAAAATTAAAATCAACATCATAATAGAAATAAATATGATGTTTCAAATTTTTAAAAAATTTATATCATTTTATGAGTAATTTTGTAAATAGAGTTAGATCATGAAGTCAGTCAATTCAGATCTTGGGAGTATGATATTTTATTTAAAGTTGAGTATATTAGAGGGACTTTATTTTTGAGATGGGGAGGTACCTAGGTTTAGGGACTGGGGGGAGGAGTGGTCACCCGCGGGAGAACTAATGTTTATTTAAATTCATTATTGAGGTATTTTCAATATGTTTCAGAATCATGAAAAATTATCACTAAAATAAAAGTAATGCAAAAATCAGATATACAACAATACATCTTTTTGTATTTACTGTGAGAAATTAATTACTATGTTCCTTCTTTTTCCCAAAAGATATCTGTCATGATTATATATTGTGGTCCTTATTTTTTTTATCATATGCTTTCTATGTTCAGCTTGTCAGGGCACTTCTTTTTTCAAAAAAGCTATAAATTCCGTCTTATTTTTTCGAATGGTGGCTAACTAGCGCTATTACCACATTCTCAGCTCATAATTAGGATGCAATACCTTTAACATAGCATTTTTTAGCGATAAATGAATTTTTCAAAGCAATGTGAAGAATAGAAGCCCCATTATTGATGTATTATACCAGTATTTTTAAGCTTCATCCAGATGAGGTCTTCAATCTCCTTGCAACCTTGTTTCTTTATGAACTTCGGTGTCAATTGTCTGAAAGCTCATTTTATTAAGGCATATTGAAAATCTACACGTCTGCTCTTTTTATTAAATCATTTCATCCATCAACCAAATTCTTCAAAAAACCCATCTATCTGAAGATAATAAAATCCTTTTTTGTACTGAATTTATATTAAGGCAACCTAAAGTTATTTTTTGTTGTTGACATTGTATCCCTTTATCTTAAAGTTATATTAAATAATTTGAAATTAAATTACAAATTTGAACATTATTTCTGATTAGTTATTCTGATCCTGAGTTGATTCAAGAGGCTCTTATTGAAATTCGTGAAATTAAGCCACACCCTCTATTTATTAGAATCTAACTTTTAATAGTCTCAAATTTGGTAAAACAATGAAAATCAATTTGTGATATACTATGTCATATATGTTATAAAAAGCAAAGTTTTGAGTAAAATTTCACTTTTCTACAATAATTTGAGTAATATATCACTATGTATAGAAATCAATAGCTCAAATTTCTTCAGAACATTTTATAGGATAATATTGAGTTGTCTTAATGGGAAGGTTTGAGATATTAAATAATAATATTAAATGAACTTACAATATTCTTTAAGCCACATTTACCATAAGGTATATAAAGTTATTGTTCTCCATTTTTAATCTTATAATTAAACTTCCTATAGATTGTATTGAGCTGAGAAAGAGTTAAATATTAGATGGGTCTCTGATATTGAGAAGGAGGACCCTTCTATTTAAAACATTTCTGCTTCTCTAACATTTAATTACATG
>ARYC01006351.1:0-33294 GCA_000711775.1 Oxytricha trifallax
AACTTTAGTGAGGAGCAAGCTACTTAGTATCAATTAAGTTCATTCAAGTAGGTAAACTTAAGCACTCAGTAAAGCAGACAAACTTGACTTAATACATCTTTTCCAGAAATCAAAAAAAAGAAGAAAAAAGGTAGAAGAACCACTTAATCGACAGTATAGAAGATGAAAAATATTATTCAATCAAGCAAATTTACCTAAGTTTCCACAGGTCAACACGCTATTAATAAGCAATCTCTTGTGGTAGTGAAAAAACAGCCAGGAGCTCGAGCTCATATATTAGCATTGCAAGGTATAGTTCTTTCAATGATTAGATATATAAAAATAAAAAAGAGATGGTTCAGAATATTATTCGATAATTGAAATTAGCATTTTAAAGATTAATTAATTGAAGAGTGAGTTTGTATATGATTTTCATATCTATAAGATATTATTTTAGATTCACTGATTGTAAAATATAAATTATTTTTAGAATTATCTTTTGTACTAATAAGTAGCATTCTTTATTTTCCTAAAAATGATGAAGATAAATATAAAAGTAATGATAAACATTTGCCAATATAATTGATTTTGACAAAAGCAATTTCATGAAAAATTTGATATCATGATAAGAATTGCGAAAAAATTTGTTTTATGGCTTTATTTAAATCCGATTTTTAGGAATAAATTTGATATTAAAATGGATTCAAATTTATATTACAGTTAATTTATATTTAGACCAAAGAAATATAATTTTAATTTATTTACGTCAATTATTTTTGACAATTATTTACTAAATTATATTAAAAAAGTAATCTAAATTATTTAATTTAGTCAAATAGTAAGTTTAATATAGAGATTGTGTAATAATGAAAGATGTAAATTTATTAAGTTTATTAAATTAGAGTATGATACATAATTTTAAAATAATAAAGCCAAAATAGAGTGGTTTAATATTATTAAAAAAACATTAATAATTATTTTAATAATTAATCAGATGGAGTCTCTAAGACTTCCGATCATATGGTCAAGGAACAAATGTCATTTTTAAGAAATATAAATATGGGCATGCACAAGAACAGGATTATTTCTCATTCACTATTGTAGGAATACATTTAATAATTGGGAAATTATAATTAAATAAATCAAAATAAATCAAAATCGTGGCAGTTAAAGTTGGCCAATATAAACGATCTAGGGCTCATTCGAGAGAGAATTCAAAATTAGCTGGACTTTACTATTGGCGGTACTATTTTATCGCATCCCTAGACCGAGAAAACTCGACTTTAATTAAACGCATCTAAATTCAATAAATTATAACCCAACATTAAAGTCAAGTTAACTCGCTCAAGAGATGCGATAAAATAGTACCGCCAATAATAAAGTCCAGCTAATTTTGAATTCTCTAACGAATGAGCCCAAGACCATTCAAATTGGCAAACTTAACTGCCACGATTTTGAATTAAATTTAATTTATTTAATTAAATTTCCAAATTCAAATGTATTCCTACAATAATATACAGTCAAGTTTCTTTTGAGCAAGGAATGTGAGTCTAAGCACCACGTATCAGATTAGAGCTGTTTTAAATTCTTATGAAGGCGCATAATAAATCTAGAGGCTCTTTCTTGTTGCTAATGGCAGATATAAACTAATTTGAATCAATAAAGGAAAGAGTAAAAATTTGTGAAAAATTAAAAAATGTAATTTAAAATCAACAAATTAATAACATAATTTAAAACATAGCTACTTATTTAATTTATTAAATGATCTTCTGTCTCAAAATTTGAGATAGAGTACTAAAATAAATTAACTAATTACTTCTATTTTGTATAAGTATATAGAAAAGATATTTAATTTAAAAAATGAAAACTCATATATTTATTTTAGACAAATTATTAAAATTATAAAATAAAAATACATAAACTGCTTCATATATTTGTAAATATTTAAATTGGATTAAATCTAATCATTGGTAGTAGTTAATGAGTAATCTCAAATTAAATTCAACATATCACTGTTTAATACTAAAATCAAACCATCAATCTTAATAGTGACGCAGACGTATCTGAGTGAGTCGATTTGTCAATCCATGACGTGGCAGTCTTGAAGACACAAAAACTCCGAAAAACCTACCCGCTTCCCCATTCCCCTTCACTCCAAACCGAGATGCATACGAGGCAAGAGCCCGTTTACCAACGGTATTTTTACCTAACTGGATGTGGGGAGAAAATACCTTATCGTTGACTCTATGGCTTTCATCTTCTCACTGTTGCCAAGGCTGAGCACCACCTTCATCCTACTCGCCTCTACGCCTTGGAAGACCAAACTCAAGCCAGGGAGCTCATCTATTGCAGGGAAATCCTGTAGCGACCAGTTCACTCGAAGGAGTGAATGCTGGCAGATTGAACCCCGCTGACTGCCCTATTGCGTTGAGCCTCGCAACCCCCTACTTATCCTCAGTAGTTCTTAAATATAATCATTCATAAAATGAGGTTTCATTTTTTAATATCGTTCTATATACTTATACAAAATATGAGTAACTTATTAATTTATTTTGGTATTCTATCTAGAATTTTGAGACAGAAAATCTTTTAATTTAATTATAAAGAAATTTTGTTTTTAATAATTGTATTAATTTGTTGATTTTAATTTACATTTTGGATTTTTCACAAATATCTACTCAATGTCAGGCAGGTAGCTAATCTAGAAGATGACTGCTTGCTCTAATCATTTTTCTAGAGTGATTTAGAATTACCATTACTTGATTTAAGCTTTAAATAGTCAAGGTGTATAATAACTTTATGAATGTAGGTGATAAGAGTGGATTTCATGTGGAACGATTAGATTAAACACATGTTAGTAAAAATTGATGGCTTACTTCCTTTATTTATATATAAGGTTATAACCTTTTTAGAAGTATTGAATGAGTTTGATCAAGTTGAGTCTTGCGTGGAGCAAATAGTTTTTATTGTTGTTATAAGCTAGCCAATGAAGGATTATCGTTTATGGGATGTTTAAGAAATAGAAAGACTTAGGATCTATTTGTTATTTCCACTAAGCTAGAGGAGTTGCAGTTCGGATAGCTATAAGGTTACGTTTTGATATTAGTTTTGAATGTTTGCCCTAGTAATCCTACCTTTTAAGAAAAAGAAGATATGATCAGGAACAGAGTCACGACATACATTCAAAGCACCCACCCCACATCTATTGAAATCTAAAGCTACGATCTAACGCAACTCCAGTTTGCTGTATGGTGTCGTTTAAATTAGGATTTGAGGTAAGTAGAAGAGCGATGGTACATATCTGGTTTAGTATGGTCAGTTTGTGCAATCCCAATTCAATATTATTTATATTGCTAACTATAATTTTTATTTACAGATGAAATAAATAAATATAAATATTAAGAGTGCTTAGATTAAAATAAATTTAACAAATTTTAATGGAAGACTATAAAAGGATTTATATAAGTCTACCTTAAATTTAGTTAATTAAAGGTTTTATAAAATCTATCTATGGTTAAAATTGATTGTTTATAATATTTTTGGAACTCATATTATAAGGATTGAAATATCCCTTATAATTTAAACAGGAACCTATAATAATACAAAATGTCTATGGTTTTATTCTATGTAAATTAATAATCAATTATTTTAAATCCGAATATAATTATTATATGATTAAAAGCCTTTTTAATATTTACTTTATTTTCTATTTTAATTAATTTTGTCATTATCTTTTAATTAATTATGAAATTATTAAACTAAATATATAATATAAATGCTGCCTTTATAATACATTATCTAGGAGCAATTATTACTGGTATTTATTTAAGACAACATAAAGTTAATATTAGATATATTTAAATTTTTTTATATATGTCCAATCTCTGATTAATTGTCAGAATAATATTTATTTTTAAAAAATATTTCTAAAGAAAATTGAATTTTTCTAGTTTTAGTATATAAAAAGTTAATTCTGAGGTGAATTTCGATAACATAAAATGGTAAGAAGTCCCTTGCTTACAAATTTTAATGTATAAGAGTATAAAAGTTCAAGAATTCATAAAGAATTAAAAATAATTAAATGATGAAGAGCCTCAAATAGGAAAAATGAAGTCTCAAATATCTCTGATTAAACAAAACAGTTTCCAAGACAGCTGAAGAGATTGCCAAATATTCATTATTGAGTCCTCTTAGTTAATGGATATATAACTTAATCTGCACAGCAGTCATAATAGATTCCGATATAAATATAACATTCTTTAGTGAAATGAAACCTAGATTAAAATTTGTTATCCTAAATTAAATCTGAATCGTAAATTAAGCGATCAAAGTAAAGTATCTATATAAAACTGCTAATTTGTAAATTTATGCTCTTATATCATTCTAATTGCTAGAATTTAAATTATATTTCTTAGCAATTTCAAATGATTCAGTAGATATAAGTATGTTTTCTACTTTTTAATATATAATTATTTTTATATTTGAGCTAAAGATTTTATGATCTGCCAGAGAAACTATATATCTACATTTTTTAAATTGATAATTGATTTATTTCATTAAAAACTATTAAATGAAATTAAAGATGCGCTGGTTACCTTCTCTTCGTCTTTAAAATATAAAATCCTCTAGGATAATTGATTAAGTTAAACTTTACTTGTATTTATAAGCTTAAGTATTAAATTCAAAATATCAAATTTTTTTCTTGGAATGAGAGAATTGAAATATACTCTAGCTATATTTCTTAAAATTCATAGTATTTATAATTGCCGATTCTATTAAGTCCAGTTTTGCTCATAATTCATGAAATATAATATTATTTATTTTTAATTTCAAGTTTCTTACACAATTTAATAATAAGATAACAGATTAAAATGTTAATAATTAACTTAATTTAGGTTAGGAACTGGAAAATTAATTTATTTGATTTATATTAACAATAAAACTGACCTTTTAATTTTTTAAAATACTATTTTCTAATAAATTCTTAGCTGATCAGTAATGATGGTTTGTTAATGTTTTCAAAAAATTAAAAACAGTTACATTCTTATATAATTCTAAAGAAATTAACTAGTTAGCTTTAACATCTAAAATCTCCATAATAATAATATTATAGTAATAAATTTTATAAGGAAATTGTACAAATTAATTTTTTAATAATCTTCAAAATGTAGGAAACATCGAAAGAGGATTCTAAATAAGCTGGACCGATGATATTTTATTTCAATTCTACAGGAGCTATATAAAAATTAATAATAAATTCAACAAAAAAATCTAACGATCTAAATTACAAAGGGAACTGAATTGATTCGCTTCTCTGACATTAAAAAGAGTATAACTACAATATTTTAATGCGATTATTTTTAAATATTCCACTAAGCAACTACCACATTTACTTAATTATGACTAAGCTATCTGCTTCTAATTTGTAAAAATTATATTCATTATTATCCCCAATTCATTATTCTTAAGCAATAAGGTAGAATTTTAAAAAATAAATTGAATTCAAAATTAATCAACAAAACCATATATCATTTAGCTCGCTAAATGTGTTTACAATATTTGATTTAAGTCTTAAGATTCTACTAGAGTTTTATTTCTCAATAACATATCTTTGATATTCACTTCTCTTCATTTAACTTATGATTCTTTCATTATTCTTCTTAAAACTTTTTATCTTCAATGAGATTAGCATTCAAAATCAACTTTAAAAAATGTCTCTTTAAAGCCACAGGGTCAAGATTGGACCTAACAAGACTATTCCAATCTATGCGTGAGAAAACAGTCAACTTATTAAAACTTGATGCTTCAATTTATATTTATTCTCATCCATAGCTCCTTTAAGGCTTTCGGATTAAATCTTAATAAAGAAGTCTTAAATAATACTTAAATTTAAATTAAGTTAACCTCGCTTTTTTCAGGTGTTTATAGAGGTGTAAAATGAGGCTCAAGACAGTCTAGCCTAAAATGTTTTTAAATGCCAGCCCTTCTCAACAGCTACTATGGTTCTATTTTGAATCCTCAGAATGTTCCAGCACGACAGATAAGCTTTAAGTATATATACCATTACAAGCTTTTCACTTGAATTTTAATGGCTTTATGAATTAAGACTGAGCTTTTTATAATTAAGATTGAATTAAGAATTAATTAAGAGTGCTATTAAAATCCTAATAATTCTAATTTGGAGATTTTACCTCCAAAATTAAGATTTCCCACAAGCTTAATGCAGCAGCAAATCCACACTTCATTATCCATGTAGTCACTATCAAATTTTGAGAATGAACTTGCCAAAGAATCTTAATGTCTATAAATCGAAGTAAACAAATCATAATAGCAATAATCATTTTTATCTATCTAACAAAATTAAGGCATTAGCCAGCAAAATAATACTTTCATAAAAAGAGAGACCGAAAGCTGTGTTATATGGGTCTGAGTTCCCAGATTTAATTCATAGAGCCAAGCTAATTCTCCCACAACACAACTACGACATCTCTAAACTATTAGAGCTCTTTGAATTTAAACCCCTTAAAGATTTTAAAGATCTCCCTCGATCTATTATTAAATAAATCCTCAACAAAATCCCCAAGTCTTTCTCTAAATCCGTAATGGCATATTCTGTCAATGGACTTGAAGTTCCAAAGAAATTTAGTATTGAATTGCTAACAGTAAATAAAAATATGTTACTTTCTAAACAAACAAAGGAAACTCATTTAATTAGTAGAACTCTCAAACCCTTCAAGCCAATTATGGTACCTAATCAGCTTACTACTAACTAATTTAAGGGAGTAAATCCTTCTTTAACCAACAGAACGGTACCAATTTATTGAGGAAAATTGTCAGAGAAATAGCTAGAGCTTGCGAGAGTTTCTTATAAACATTAAAAATACCTGCTTTTCTACTTTTTGTGAAGGCATGTAGGACTGATCCATGAACTTAATAAGAATTTTAATAAAGATCTTCAAATAAAGACAAGATTTTCTGTTTAATCTTTGCTGAATTAGTGGAATGAGTTAATAATCATAGAATAAGACTTACTAAAAAAGTTATGATCCTTCTTGCTTAAAGTTCTAATTCAGAGTAGACACTCGGGCTAGCAAATTAAATATTCATAAATGAGGTTGGTTTCTTTTATCAACATTAAGTGGAACTAGTGTTGCTTGATATAGCAAAAACATTGGAGTTATTTCACTTATGGTTGATAAATTTGCATAGTTCAAGGTGATGCTCAAGTAATAAGACTACTTCAACAACTCTACAATGTTGAACAAGCCGTTAATTTAAGTCTTAAAATAAAATAAGATTGAGATTAATAAGAGAAATTCCTATAAATGTTGTTAGAGGCTTTATGTAAATATGCGCTTTAAGTCAGTTCAAAACTTATTTTTACCTTGAAGCGATGATTAATAATATAAGGAAATATTCATAAAGAAATGGGAAAATCTCGATCAGAAATGGCTTTTCCTTTTTGATTGCTCAAGTATCAGTTGAACTGAAATAGCGCAATCCAAACTGGATTGACAAACTAATCGAAACTGTGAGCGTAGTCAGATAAGTAACATTAACTTAAATCGAGAAAGGGATTAAAAATAGGGTGGATATAAATGTCAACTTTATCAGTGGAAATTAAACAGCTTTGAAACAAATTTTTAAAAACCCAAAGCAGATAGAGGATTTAACTTGATAGTAGTTTTACAAAATGATAGGAAAATTAAAAAAGATTAAACAAAGCAAATGAAATTGTGTTTAATTTCTCTTGTTATTTACAAGAAATAAACCCATTTTTGTGAAAATTGCAGAAATTTATTTCAAAATAATTAATATTCTTTAATTTAAATAATTTAACATGGTAAAGTCATAAAAGAATTTTATTAATCTACCTCTTATTAAAATATTTATTGATAATTTAATTTTCGTTCATAAGGAAGTAATAATTATTTTCTAAATATAATTAAATCTCTTCGTTATCCAACTCTTTCTCAATTGAATTAAATAGAACAAAACTAGGATTTCACTTGCATGATGTGTGCAAAGCCTCATAATAGTTACAACGCCTTAAAAGCACAGAATCGATAAACACAGGGGGCAACATGGGTAAAGTAAAATAAATCAATAGAGATGCGACCTACTCGAATAAATGCAAGAGTAATAAAATATATTTGAGGATCTTAATTTCAAAGTAAAATCAAGAGATGAAGAAATCTGTGTCAGAATTGCTGAATTAAAAAAGAAAATACAGCACTCAAACATTAAATTGCTAAATATTGAAAGAAAAAGTGTGCATAAGCGAATGTTGAAGCAGAAACATTGTTGTAAGCTGATCCTTCAAAAATATCAAAAAATTAAGCTGCTTATAGACTTAATCTCTTTTTAACAAATATCATGTGAAATTTCTCAACTCCGAATTTTGTGAGCACTATCCAGATTTTGTAATATTTGATTTACCATTTTCAGTTACAATGCTAAAACTCTTATTATGTTTTATCTGGTAAAGATCTTATGACTCATGAAATTTAACAAGTTTAGAAAAATGGGATACTTTATTTTTGGGCGACAAAAAAAAAATAGAATTGGACTTGAGTTTCTTAGGAATCAAAAGTATACTTACATAAGCATGATAGTGTGGGGAAAAACAGATGACAATGGAAATTTTATTGAAGGGCCAGGAAATTATTTTGATCATTAACATGAAATTGCTTAATAGGTAAAAAGGCTAAAACTTCTTCGATAATGTTCTTCACACTTCCCCAAATAATATCAAAGCTTAGAAGAGGGAAGCATCTAGAAAACGAGATTAGCTCTATCATATTCTTAAACCTATAATCCCTAAGGCAAGGATTTTAAAATTATTTGCAAGAGACCACAACATCATTGAAGGAGGCATAGCAGTTGGAGATTAAATTAATGATAACAGATTAAGAATGTTGGATTTTGGAAAAATAGTTTTAGCCTTAATTAACTTTAATAAAATTAGAAATAAAATAATTAATTTCCTTTAAATTTATTAATTAGCAATTGACTTGTTAAATAACCTTGCTCCTAGGCTTACTAATCACATTTTATTTAAGTCATTTTCAGAATACCATAATCTAGATATTTTAAGTTCTAAAATTAACTAGAATAAAATAAGTGATTTTAAGTTTTCCAAATACAACCAGTTCTTATATTCTTATTGCATAAAATGAAACTAAGAACATAAACCCAGATTTTTTATAAAAGCACCAGGACGGCACTAATGTCCCTTTTTGAGTTTTCCAAGGGGTTTTTATTTTAAAAAAATCAGGGGTTTCGTGATATATCAATTATTGGATTATTCTTGCAAGTAATTTTTTTATAAGCTTTCTTAAATTAATGTTATTCAAACACATTGAAAACTTAGGTACTCAAGAGATTTTGTTAAAGCATGCTTAAATGATGAAAAAAATCCATGTGTATTTCAGTGTAAAAATTAAGACTGCATATCTTTTAATGAGCTGGTCTTTGCTTTCGACATCATTATCGATTTTAATTGACTTTTTGATATAGGAAAAAAATTCTCAACTTGGGCCTTCTCAGAGTGAATAAGGCACCAAGTAATAAATACTGAGTTGAAGCAATCTAAATTTTCTCTAAATGTACTGGCTTTTGTGATACGTCGCATTATCAAGTAGTAATATAGTGTTAGCTCTCCAATTTTTGTCTTATTAGTCAAGTTTCTCTATTAACTCCAACAAAAAATAGTAGAAGGTCTTACTATTATTATTTCCCTTAATTATTTGAAAGAAAACTTAGCCTTTATTTAAAATTCCTGCAAGCACTTCCCCTAATACATTCTTTGAGAGAAGTCTGAATAAAACTTCACTCCTTCTAAGCTCCAACTCTTCTTGTCGTCATTTGTGAACTGAATACTACTTTCATCTATGTTAATTATAGTTCAATCTAGCTAAGCTAGATTGAACTATAAAATATTTTGCTGCGAAATGTCGAGCTAAAATTGATTATTAACAATTCGTCCTCTAATTAATTTTTTAAATCTTTTTAAAACTCATTTTCATTGACTATTTCATGAATTTTGACAACTTTATCTTGCAAATAACTAAACCTAACTTTTATTTGAGCTTTTTGCTGATTTAATCAGTTGATTTTAATACTATATCATCCTCTAATTGACTTTGAATTAACAATCTAATAGCTTGATAATTTTAACTAGGTTTTCTTTGTTATTTTAACTATTTTAGGGCTAATTTATTAATTTGTTAGTTTTAAGCGTTGTCTAGTTTAGTTCGGGAAATTTTATATCTTCTCATAAGTTATCGTTTAGAGCATTGGTTTTAATATAATTATTTTAATTAATAGATAATTTTTTCTTAGTTATTATTTACTTAAACTTCCTAATTTAGCTACTTGGCTGTATTTATTTGTAACAATTAAGTCCCATCAATGAAATTTTTCTTATAATACTAGTGTTATTATTATCTGTATAAGTTTGGTAAAGAATTCAAAATCTTAATAAGCTTTATTCCTGATTTCATAAAAACACTCATCACTATTCATTATATTTTAGTTACACTAGATATGAGCTTATAGGCTTTTGAATTATAGTCCTTAAATTATTATTGGGTATTAATGCTTTAAAACGAGTTAAGGCGTTTAACTTGTTTAGCTACTTTACTTGGGCCGCTTAAGACACTGTTATTTACAATTTCTGAAATTGATTCTAAAATTTTGTTTTCTTTTTCGAGTAAGTCATCTAGAGTTATAGTCTTCAGCTCTAAATCTTCTAATCTGAAATCTTAAACGTAAATTGTCGAAGTAGTTTTGCATTTCCAACTTTCGTCTCTTATAATTTACCCTTGAAAGCATGAGCTATTTGATTAATTTTCTTCTGATTCTTATTATGAGCTATCACTGTAATTTATTTCGAAAATTTTCGAAAATCAGTTTATTTAAACACATTAGACTTTATGAGGTTTTCCCTTTTTATATATAGTTTATTTAGCTTTAAAAAAGTTATTATTCTATAAGGAATTGTTTTTAGCTTATAATTTTTTCTACTCCGTATTATTAATCAAGCTTAATTAACAATATAAAATAAATAATAATTGATTAAGTACTAATAATTATCTTTAAAAAATAAATGCCAACAAAAACAATAAATAAATGGAACAAAGACTTTAGGAGATCAATATTCACTAATTAAGAGAGAAAATTGAAAGTAAGAAAGAATTTTATAATTTTTGACTTAAGAATGTGGGGCATACTTGCCAAAAGTAAACTGCACCAATGTCTATTTCTTTAAAAGTATAATTAATGGAACAAAGAGGTAAAATTGAATAAATAATGACTTTATAGCATTTGAAAAGGTCAGATGTAATCGTTGCTGCTGTTCCTTAAATAGAGGGTTTAACCTCTGATGATTTTCTCGAGTATGCTTAAACTAAACCTTCACTTTTAAATTCTTACCTGATTAATGAGACTGGTTACATTTGAATTAAAAATGGATAGTCGATATTTTGCTGTCTTTGGGTTAAGAGGGTATTAATGGTATGGTATGGTATAGCAAGCTAAAATAAGGAGAAGATAAAAAACTAGATTAATCAAACAACTTGATTGTGCATATGAAGCCAGAATTTGTTTCAGTCCTAAATAACTCTATAAGCTACAGCGGTAAATTTTCTTACTTCTTATTCTTATTTTAGAATAAAAAGGCAGATCAGCTTATTAAGGAAGTTGCCAGCCAAACGAAGATAAATACCGAATGAGAATGAGGAAATGAAAGATAGTAATCTAACAGCCTCGACAGAGCAAGTAGAAATATCATGAAAGCAATAAAAGAATGAGACAAGAATTTCAGGGAATTTAGAGAGCGAATTGTTGATTTAATGAATTATAAGTAGCTAGTTCATTAACTTCAGAATGATGGGCTCATTGATGATTAAGGCTGTCCTTAAATAATGGGGCCTATTTAATAGAATAATAATAGTTGATAAAAAATGGTTTAACTCAAATAGCTAACAAATTAATTTAACTAAATAAAATTATTAACTAAGTATAACATCTTATTTGAATTCTAAACTAAATTTAATTTTAATATATGTCTCTCTTATTACAAGCCAGTTCTTTTTCCTATCCTTTATAACCTTATCAATGCCTTAAGAAAACTAAGAATATTTTTATTTATAAAATTTTCGTAAGTAACACGTTGAGTTAATAAGAAATCCTAAGTTCCTGGTACATTCCCATATTTATGTTAAATACTTTGGTTTATACAATGTAGATTTTTCTAAGATAAATTTCCTATTTAATTTTTCCATTTAGAATAAGTTATGAGATAATAAGTCCCAATCAAATAGTTCTTAAATGACAACTAAAAATTTACAAATCAAAATAATCAGTAAACTTTAATAAAAAAGTTGTCGTATTTCATTCCTCAGAGTTTGTTAGTAAATAGTAGAGTTTAGTATATTTTGGTAGACTTGAGTATACTTTGTTAGATTTTAGTAGAATTTAGTAGAGTTTTATAAGAAATTATCACATAATAGATTAATAGAAATTTTAAGTTTAATAAATAAGCAATAATCATGAAGCTTAAAATAAAATATAGTTTTGCTTATAGAGACTATTTATGATAAATAAAAAAAAAATCAATAATCTTATACTACTAATTTTGGGGTTGCTAATATTAGTATATTCATGGTAAATAAAAGGAGGAAAATAATTTTGATAAATAAAAAACTTAATGAGTAAGCAATATACCATTACTAAGTCGAAGAGTCTAAAGAAGCAAAAGTAATTGAGGAGTCTTCTAAACTCATCAAATTATACAGCTGAATTTTTTTTAATGGAAGCTAGCTTGCTGAATTGAAGAGAGAGAGGAAACAAAGAACAAAATATTTGAGTACATAAAGAAGTAATAAATTATGGGATAAAAACTTTCAAAAATGTCAAAATATAACTCCAGAAAAAGTTTGGTACAAGTCAAATTAATACCCATAAGATTTGGCTGATTGCAACATTGAATAATTGAAAAAGTGATAGTAAATTCAACACACCTGGAATAAATGACGTCCAAATAAAATAAAGTGGAAATTAACCTAAGAAAAATGATTTAAATGAAACCCCAGTTATTGACAACGTAAAAAGTGATAAAAATTTTAGTTCATCTGAATAAGATAAGCAGAGTATTAAGTTAACTAAACCTTACTTTGAATTTTTGAGCCCCAATCAAAAATTAACAGAGAATGAGGAATCTAAAACCCTATCAGATGGAACATACCCCAACTTCTATAAGGTTGAAGAAATAATAGCAACAAATTACAAAAAGATGACAATTGATGCTATGAAAGATATGTATGACAGGTTATTGATTTAGGTTCCTGAAGTATTAGAAACACAAATATTTGAAAAAAATTTAATGAAAAATAGCTCAAACTTTATAGAGAATTGAAGATTTAGATAAGAATTTTAAAGAACTTGATATTAACTCAATCAAATTGTAAATAAGGGAAGGAATTGAGGAAACCTAAGATGCCTTCAAAATATTAGTCGAGGATATTAAGAAGCCTTCCACTACAATTAGAATTGCTTCACAAGAGTAGCTTGCAAATCAAACTAAATGAGTTCAAGAGCTAAATTAAATAAAAATAAAGAATTGACGAGACTTTAGTACTGATCCAATAAAATTAGTAAAAATTTATTAAATCAGAAGAAATAACTTCAAAAACACTTAAATTATAAGAAGTAATAAATATCGATTAGATCAAAAATATTAAAATTCTTGTCGATTAAA
This sequence comes from Oxytricha trifallax, assembly GCA_000711775.1. Classification (NCBI taxonomy): domain Eukaryota; phylum Ciliophora; class Spirotrichea; order Sporadotrichida; family Oxytrichidae; genus Oxytricha; species Oxytricha trifallax. The sequence goes on from ARYC01006351.1 coordinate 13,742, forward strand.
TAAACAAAAATTAAGAATAAAATATTTTTATTCTTAAATTAAAAAGGAAGAGGCCAACTCCTGCAACGTTGCGGGGATAGTATATACCTATCCCCACCTTGGCAATTTAATAATCCCAGTGTTCCCTGGACGCCGTAACTGGACAACACACGGGAGGTTCCCATCCTAAGGGATTATGGCTAACACATAGTCTGTCGAGAATCATGGAAAGGCGGGGTAAACGCCTACTGTGTACCATGGTTGTAGACAGGAGAGGCGAGTTTTGTGGCCGAAATCTGGATCTGGCGCTGACACTACTAACTGATATCTGTGTTGCTTTGGCAAATTCTCCCAGGGGGGAGACAAGCTGGATGGTTCACTTAAAAAGATGCCTTCTTGATCACAAGACCCCTAGGTAACACCTAGGGAGGCGGCAAGGTTTTTTTCCTCGCTGGAGGGTTAGCAGAATTTATTTTTTACTCATGACAAACCCTTAACGTCGAAGGTTTTCTTGAGCTGCTTGCTAGACTCAAAAGGGACGGGATGAAGGCTGGTGGGACAAGAAGAGGTGGGTAGTACACCATCTTAACTTTGATCACTAGTGAAGGAATCTATCAGATTCGGGTCTAATACTGGCCAGAATCTGGTCTATGACGTCAAGGATAAGGAATCCACACAGAATGATTAAATTTATATAGTTTGATCGTTTAGAAAAATAATTAATTACCCATAATCAATCAAGAATAAAATTTTAAAATAGTTAATGAAAACATGATAACTATTAATAGTAATATTAAAATAGTGAACTCAAGAGTCACAGTTCTCGAAAAGTAAGAATAAAAAATTAAGGGTACTAGATCACTCAATAACAAAATAAAATTTATCAATAAACTCAAAATTTTAATAAAACTTAGATAGACTCTAGTTAAAGTGTATAAACTGAATTTGAATAAGAAGTTATCCAAACAGTCTAAAGATTTAATAAAAAAAACGACCAAGTTAGATTTATAATTATTGAAGGTAAGTAATTTTTGTTTGATAAAGTCTCCAAAATATTTTTTTGAATTCAAGAGTAACTCATTCAATGAAACAAAATGTTACTATCTTACTTTATTACTAATATATTATAACTTACTTTCTTACTGAAATAATTATTGACTTCTTGAGCATCTTGGGGTTTCGGGGTTTATTACCTAATAGGGAGATCAAATAAGGTCTCAAGAACGATTACTTGTCTTTAACTTTTTATCATTGTAGAAGTTATGCCAAAGTTACATTATGTGGAGTAAAAATAGTTATTAGTTCATTAATTTTGGAATAGGGAATGGCAAGACTCTATTATGCGCTATGATCGGTATAACACTATGTTCATCGAAAAACTAATGTTCAGTCGAAAAAGCATACAATACAATTTTTGGTCAAATGATTATTTCGTGTTGCGGATGATAAGAGATTCGAAAATGTAAGTACTAAATAGCAATGTAAAAATCAATTATAATCAATATTATAACCAGCTTGATGTTTATTTCATGACTAGAAATATTTTAAAAGGCAAACTAATGATAAAAGGTTCATAGACTTTTTAAATAAGTCAGTATTAATCAAAGATGAGTATGGCTGGGTTATCTTTGAGGGGTTCCTCTAAATAATGGCAGATTGGAAAGGATGCTATAAAGTTGGACTTAATTTATTGGACTAACTGCCTTTACTCTGCCTTAAAGGAAGAAAAATGTATCGAGAATGCTTTTGGGTAAATAGAAATTAAATTTCCCTTATTAAGCATGCTAAAGAGTGATCGCAAAATACTAGCTATAAAATATCTTGCATAGTAGAAGCCAGTACGAGTATGTAAGAGCTTCTACGGGCTGTGTTTGAAATAATCTTTGTTAACACCAGCCATAATAGTTATGTCTGGGACATACTCAATAATAAAGTAATATTTCAAAAGGTTCAACGACCTCTAGTTTTACATTATGAAAGGCGTTAAAGGATCAAAGGTTGCTACATATCTTGAGGTAAAGTTCAAAATATAAAAAAGCAGCAAATGATACAGCATCTTTTTACTTTGACATAAAAGGAAGAGGCACAGATTTACCAACTACAAAAAAATAGGACAATAGTGGCCTTTACCTTATTATTAGCAACGTCTTCTCAAAGCAGCAAACCAAGTAGATTATAGACAGAGTGAGGAGGCATGATAACAAGGGAAAGGCCGATGTGCACACCAACATCTATGCTGAAAAACCGTTGAGACATAGTTCCTAAAGCTGAATATGTTTGAATTATTCTACTGAATTTATTTCCTATCTCCAGATTTAATTTCTATGCTAAAAATTATAACAAGGGAAGATATAGACATTTAATTACTAATTAGTGGCTCTCAAGATATTGTTGAACAATCAATTTATTTTAGACATGATTTATTAGATAACCAAAGCCACATTAAATTTTCAAAACTCTAATCAATCTTGAGTTAACAATATGAATTAATCGAAGAGAAAGAAAAAGAGGCCTCAACAATAATTGTCATTATTGATGAAACTAAGACCTGGAATAAGGATAAAGAGAAATCAGCACTTGTGAATAAATTGAATCTTTACAGAGCCAGAAGCACACTTAATTAAAAATTAACTGGGAATTCCTTAACTTCAAACGCTAGATAATTAGACTAAACACAGGAAGAAATTGCTGATTAGTCTACTCTAAAAGGGGAATTTTTGTCTGATGAGGCTAATATTGGAGCTTTGAAAGAATAAGCATATTAATAATAAAAAGTTAAAACTAAGAAAACTATAGATTAAGTTAGCGAAACTGAAGTTATTTCATTCAAAAGTACCCACCCTAATCTTAGTGCTGTTTTAAATTAATAAAGAATTAAATTTAAATACAAAAAATAATAAGAAGGTAATAAAAATCTAATAAAAACAGTAATAACCTAGCACAAGCATAATTAAAAGTAGCTATTGACAAATGCGTTAAGTAGATCCTATCCAATCCTTATAACAAAACCTTGTTAAGTAGAGCGAAAACTTTCTTTTTAATATATTGACAAGAAGCAGGAAAGAAAATTGATTAAAGTTTACTATGCATAAGTTAATATTCACTCACCATAATGAAATATTTCACAAATAATACTTAGCAATATGATTAATTTTTCCTTAAATAAATTAACAACTCGATTAAAATTTTCATTCTTGTCATTGCATATTATTATTCGCGTCATTATGGTTGTGAGGTGGCATTAGTGGATTCCCATCTTCATTGATAATTCCACTCTAATGCAACTGCATGACTAGATTTTTAAAGTCATTCAATTCATCGAATTATACATGGAGCACAGATAACTCTACTCTTGCTCTTTTATTTTATTGGAAGTATTTCTGCTTGCTCTGATTCAATTTTTCCGCTTTCACTGAGAGCCCGGCTTCAACAGGAATGCAAACCGTCCCTTGTTGGTAGAGAAGTTAAATTAATTGCAAAAATTTACTGCTGAAGCTAAGATATTATTGAGTGCTTGAAAAACTCTGGTTTTGCAACAATAATATTTTGTTTTGTTTTCAGTCTATCTCTTCTATTTTCCTTGGCTTTTTTTAAACTATTCTTAGGTTCCTTACTATCAATAGTCATCATCACATCGCAGATCCATTAACTATCTAAATTCTGCCAATCACATTGGCCAGGTAAAAATTGTAAAATCTATTAGTTTTGCTAGGCAAAGTTTATGAAATCGTCTGAGGTAAGTCCATCTATCTACGGTATTACTGTTTCTACAATCTCGTTTATTCTTAAGTACTATTAAGGCTATTGTAATTATTTTAGCATTTTTTCCTCAATTTACAATGCTTTTCAGGAAGTAAATTTTGGTACATGTAGGCTTGGCATATAAGCATTTTACTCCTGTGGGAGAAATTCATAGAGTTCCTTTTTGCTTCCAATATGTTGTCTTATTAAGTTCATATTAACCTCGGTTAAATTTGATGTGGTTTTACACGTGATCTTTGTTGTAAGTATAAATTCTTGATAAATTTAATTATAATTGCATTCTAACTTAATTAATTGAAATTTATTAATAAATAGGGAGTTTATAATACAAAGAATCATGATGCTTTTTAAATAAAATAAAGTGAATTAGAAAATGAATTTAGAATAATAACAATAGTAATAGTAGTAATAGCAATAGTAAATCTAACAAAAAAAACGTTTCATCTTCCTCTTCCTCCTCATCTTCATCGTCATCATCGAAAATATTAAATTGTCTGCCCTTCTCACTGTGACTTCTTGAACACCCTCTTCGTTGACGTCCTCAGTCTGGTCAGGTGCAACCCCTGTAAAAATAAAATGTTAGATATGTTTTTTGTAACTTACATTAATGTTGAATGACAGAGAGCACTCTGATCAGACATTTTTTCAATTATTAATCTCTTTATTTAATTATTTAAAACAATTCACTTTATTCAAAAAATATCGTGAATTCTATCGCGCTAAATAGAATTCTCTTTATAGAAAATCGATTCTAAAAACAATAAATACTTTTTCAAAGCTTTGGATCAAAAGAAACTCAAATAAAAAATCACTGAGTATTTCAACAGGAAAAAATATACCGAAAATGAAATTCAAGAATATTAGAGTTCTTCATCAGAGGAAGAAATTTCGAGAAAAAAAATAATGATGATATTCATTCATACCTTACAAATCACTTGTTATAAGCCAAAGGAGAGATCTATTATACCCTTTTTTATTAATAAGCTTTCACTTAAAGTTATTTCACAGTTAGAAAAACTTATCATACACTAGATGCCAAAGGAAGAACCTAAATACCCTATATAGGACCTGAGGATGTTATCTTTCAACATTAGTTTTAAAATTAAATTAATCATAAGAATCCTTTGATTCGTGAGCTCTTATGTAGACTTATTTAAAAGCTGTAATCATAGATAGTAAAGAGATATAAGACGATTCTGGCATGTTAATAATAAGATTAACTCGAAAATCATTAGGTGATTACAAAATTATAAATGAAATCATTTACAGAAAAAATATAAAAACTTATAGTATCCCTCGAATAAATAGCAAAGCTCATGCTATGAATTAATATTAAGAAGGGCACAAAATATTTACACTAGAGGAGGGCAAAATATTTTAAAACAAAGATGATGCTGTGAAGCATTTGCTGAACACTTACAACATTCCATGAAAAAAATTTAGGCAACCGCTAAGAATCAGTCAAAATAAGATAAAAATCTGAAATATTTAAATTCTTAAAATACATAGAAATTATAAATAAATCATTCTCCAAACATAATTATAATTATTTATTAGAAATTTGTTTGAATTTTATATTATTATATTAAATATGGGCTCAAGTGGTAAATTTTATATTTTTACTACTTAAGCCCATTTCTTGTATTATTAAAATATATATATTAATATCTCATAAATTTTATTTTAATTTTTTATTTAAAACTTAATTACTTTTCTACTAAAATTAAAGTTAATTTATTCATTATTTAATATTTTAATAAAATAATTTATTTTATACATTAAAAATATTTATTTTTTAAGATTTGATACTTATCATAGAAATTTGTTTTAAAATTACTCATGTTAATATATAGGAATAAATTAAACTTAATTTTAATAAAAAGCAAACTTCATTTCAGTTTCCTATTATTAATTAATGTACTTAAAGATGTAAATTAAAAAATTTAATATATATAATTGGCTTAAGTTGCAAAAATAAATATGTTTAAATACATAAATTCATAATAAAATAAAATTCGTTCATAAATTACAAACATTTCTAATATGAAATGTTAAAAACGAATAAAGTTAGTATAATATATATTTCTTTGTATTTAAGGATTTCTTTATTGACGATTTTTATACTATTTTGACTAAATGTCCTACTATCATCTTAAAAGTCTATAAAACTAAACTAAGAATAAGGTGAAAAAATAGAACAATCAAATTCATTAAAGATTCAAAACTTTTACCCCTCGAATCCAGAGTTTTATTCAAAATTATGTTGATGCTCATCAAGTAGTTTCGAGTTGTGCCGAGTTATTAAAGTAAATCTTGTATAAAATAAATTCCAAATTCTTGATTTCTGCCATAAGAATTTTATATGAAAAGGAAGGCGGGACTAAGCTTTAGGAAATAATACTATTTAAGCCCAAGAGTTTATAGTTATAAATTGCCGCATTTTATTAGGTGTAGAATATATACGAAGTTAAACGATAATCAACATAGATGAAATTTTTTTTAAAAAAATATTTAAGTTTAGTAAACATAGGACTAAATCTTGGCAAAGACGATGTCGTTTAATCATAGTACAGGATAAAAAAGATTTGAATTTATTGGCATTCTAGCTGGATTGTCTTACGATAATAAGGCTTATTTTGCTGTAAGTAAAGGCAAGGCAAGTAGCTAAATTGTTTTCTACTTTATAATGCTAATTGTTATCTGCTTTAATAATAAAAATTCAAATTGGAGAAACACAACCCTCTTTATGCTGGATGATGCCTCATATCATGAAGTGCCTTCATAACAAAGAAGCTTATATTACTAAACATTCCTACTTTGTTTCTTGGTCCGTATTACTTCAATCTTTAGCCAGTAGAACGATTTTTCGCTTAAGTAAAAAAGAAAAACTTACTCGAAACATTTAAAGGAATCGCCTTTAAAGAAGGTCTTAATGCATGTATGTTAGAGCAAAGGAAAAAGATAACTCTACGATAACTACATACGATCGCGAGTAGAATGCAAGGTTTAGATTATTGTTGATCTTTATCATGCTTTTTAGATACAATCATGGCAACTTTGCATAAATTGATACTTACGGATGTTTCAAAGCAATAGAAGGTCTCAAGAAGGGTATTATATTGATAATCTATAAGCTTGAGAGAAGACTCTAATAGGTAAGTTTAGTAGTATATAAGAAATCAAAGTTTAGTTCTTATGACTTGAACTATTACCTTGATTTAACGGGGCCTTTCAATTAATATACTTTAAAATTTTCCTTCACAGCAGTCTAATATATCCTAAAATAAATCGAAAAACAATAAGCGCAAAATATTTATTAATGTAAATAATGCATTCATGTAATAATTTAGGATAAACAATTATAACTGTTTAACAGCAGCTATTTACAGAATTAAAAGTAAATAAAATAAATATAAATCTTGTTAGAAATAAAAAATATACTTTATAATAAGGGTTTTTTTGGCAAGAATAATAAGCCCTGACTATAAAAGCTTATAAGCTCATAAAGGAGAATTTTAATTATTTTATATAAATTTCCTCTAAGAGGCTTAATTGATATACTCAATTAATTAAAGTTAATTAAGTTTAACTTTATAAAAAACTCTCCTAATAAACAAGTACTCTTACTTAACTAATTAGTCAATAAAATTTAAATTAGCAATACTTAGTTTTAAACAAAAATATTTTGCTTAACTTTATGCATTTTGCAATAATTAAATTACATTTATTTAAAATCTTTTTGTTATTTTCAAGCTTATAGGCTAACTTTGGCAGACTTATAAGTCCTTCAAATGAGCAAAAAGCTTGAATAAAATTATCAAATTGAAATTTACATAAAAACATAAACCTCTTGATTACTTTTAAATTTATTAATAAAATTAATATATTCCATAAATATATTTATTCTAGTGGTTTCTAAAATAAAACTAATTGATTTAACATTCTTTTTAATTTTTATTTGATAACATTATCTAGAAAATATTTCCTCCATATTAATTTAATATTTAATATCAGAGCTTATAAGCTCCGCCAAAAAACCCTTTGAAAACAGATTTTGATCTTTTATTAAATTGAATTTGTTGCTTTCGTTATTTTATTAGGGTTTTTATGTGATTCCTTTGAATAATACTCAATCCTATGTTTTAAAATAGACTAATACTCATAATTTTAAACATCGAGCAAATATATTACTAAATACATTTTGACCTTAAACTGAAATAGCTTAATAATTAGATAAAAACAAGCAAACAAATGATATTAATATAAGCTGCATAAATATGGCCTTTGACAATTCTAATGGAAACATAAATAAACTAATTAGTAACTTGCATAATTATGAAATTTTCTAAATTAAAATCTATCTAATTTTTTCAAATATCTTCCAATAAATTGTGTAAGAGTATTCAGAATAACTAGCTTGATACCTAATATATAATTTTTAGAAGTATATATAATAAATATAGTATCTACAGGAAGATATTTTGTCAAGGTATTCATTTTTACCGATATTCTTTGATATTTTAATATTAAACTAGTCAAGTACCCAGGCTTTAGTTTTTAACAAATGTAAATAGAGTATTTAGTCTAAAGCTGATTTAAAATAAAAATTCAATGGAACCTCAATAAACTAAACAGTCCATTTATATGAAATTGTGGAATAATCTTGCTTCAAATTTATTGATAGTCCTTTAGAAATAGTAAATATTTAAAGAGCATTCAAAACTTATATAAGTATATAGATGCTTCTATAAACTTAACAATTAAAAACAGAAATAAAAAACTCTGTTTGCACTCACAGTTTTTTAAATGGTCAAATCTTAGACTCTATACAAAGAAATATCTACCTATTAACAGTTGTAAACTGGAAAGGAACACAAATAGGACTCAATTAAGAGGTTTCAAGATTCGAAAAGATAGATATTACAGATAAACAGATGTAAAGATTAGTCTATAAAAACTAACACTCAACACTAAATCACGAGAAAAAAATCTAAAAAATTAGATAGAAAATTACAAATAATAGAATAGGCGTAAAAATCTTATGAAAGTGAAGATGAATCATCCAATTAACTAGCAACTAATTTCAATAAGTGCTATAGAGTTTAAAAGTATTAACTTTTGCATGAACGTTGAGTACATTAATAATTAATCAGCGACAAAATCTGATATGGAGCTATTAATATTGGAAAAATTAAATTGTAAAGCAAGTATGATTTAGCATCTTATATAACTATCATAATTGGCAAAGAAAGGGAAAAAAGCTGAAAAGTTAATACTTGAATATGTAATCTACAAATTTAAAAATTAAAGAGAAAAAAAATAGCTGCAAAAAACTACGAAACTTGATATGAATTAAATTGTATACCAAGCAAAATATAGACCTGTAACTTTAAAGTTATTAAAATAAATCTAAAAAAAGACATGCAAAGTTATCATAAACAGGAAAATTTATTAACAAGTGTGCTATGCATTCATAAATGATATAGTCAAAGAAATAAAAGAGTTTCTTAGTGAATAGCAATAATAAATTAAATTTGATGTTTTCAACAAAATTCAAACTTCTCTCGATTAATAAATTAAACAGTTAATAGAGAAAGTAAAAAGTGAAAGGAAGGAAATGTTATGCTGAAATCCTCAAAATTTATTCCAATGAAATTGAAAAATTAAAAATCAAAATAGAATAGCTCAAAAGTTTAGAATAAAAAGTTTTTCTATTCCAATCAATGTTAATTTAAAATTATGGCACATGTAATAATTTTGGAGAAGTACACAAAAAGTTTACAGGGTAGATATTTCATGTAGCAACTAATGATTTTGTCTGGGAGATAAACTTCACTACAGAGTCAAACCCCAAAACCCCTTAGTGAGGTTTATAAGTGCTTTGATTTGTAGGGTATAGATGGGGTCTTATTGGGGTTAGTAGACAAAATGCAGATTTTATGTGAATTTAGTGAATATTTAATGAGTATTAGTGTTATTAATTCAAACAAATTTTATCTGCTTATCTTTATTATATCTCTTGAACTATTCTCTCCCTAGTGGCTCAAGTGTGTCATCTAATGTGTAGCGAGGATAGTTAGGAGCTCTCACAATTATCATCTCTACTATGCTTTTAATTTCTTAGCAGACAGCTTCTTACTTAATATGTTTCTAAGCCAAACTTATTGAATACTTTTCATGCTTAGTACCAAAGTAAGACATACACTCCATATCACTTTCTAATAATATTGCAGCCACTGCCCAAACATCCCATTAGACAGAACCATTTGTCCACTTCTCTCTTATTGGGAAGTATCCGGGAGTCCCAAGAACCTATGCTAAAGTAACGATTTCTTATTATAAAATATCCAAGTTCATGCAACTCCTAGACACCCTTAATCATATCTGAAAGTATATAGTCAAATCATCCGGATATAGATTAAGATAGAGATAGTCTCTCAGAATCATCTAGAATTTCTTTAAACTTAATGCGATGAAACCATAGCTTAAAATAACACCATCAAGCTTAAGCAAATTCTTGCAATTTTTCTCTAAGCCTCTCTAGGTACCATGTATTCATTTGCAAACTAGTTCCTATACTGTTGTTTCTTGAGATGATAACTGAAGGGATACACCTTGTATGCATACTTATCAAATACTATAAGCTTTGCTTTTGCAGGCACGTTTATATTAAAGTAGTTTTCAATACAGGTGTTGAGATCAACTGCATTTAATGCTAGTATATTCATAGCTTTCGCTTAGAAGCATGCTGAGATTGTATTGTCTACAGGTAGGTTCATCGATTCAAATCGCTTCTGCCTCTTGAGTTTCTCCTGCTGCTCTTTATTATTCAAGAGTATTAGATTTTCTTTAAGCTGGTACAGTATTTTAATCTCTTAATCTTCAATCAACAACTCGCTGAGGTGATGCTTTTGAATATGCCTTTTAACTTTAGCTGAGTGAGTATATGATTTCATGCATGCCGTACACTAATACCTACAATCTACCTTTTCATGCTTGAAATATATCTTGGCTTTGCTAGAGTCAAAACCCCAAAATCCCTTAGTGAGGTTTATAAGCGCTTTGATTTGTAGGGTATAGTTGGAGTCTTATTGGGGTTAGTAGAGAAAACGCAGGTTTTATGTGAATTTAATGAATATTTAATGAGTATTAGAGTACTTAATTCAAACAAATTTAATCTGCTTGTCTTTGTTGTATCTCTTGAACCTTACTATCTATAGTGGCTCAAGTATGTCATCTAAGGATTATCTAGGATATGAAGGAGCTCTCACGATTATCATCTCTACTATGCTTTTCATTTCTTCGCAGACATCTTCTTACTTTATATGCTTCTAAGCTAAGCTAATTGATTGTTTTTCATGCTTAGTACCAAAGTAAGACATGCTTTCCATGTCATTTCTAATATGATAGCAGCAACTGCCATACATCCCACTAAACAGAGCCATTTGTCCACTTCTCTCTGATTGGGAAGTATCCTGGTGTCCCAAGGACCTTTGCAAATGTTAAAATCTCTAATCTTAAGGCTCTATTGAAATCGATAACTACAACTTCTAAAGGACAGAGGTTGAGCATCACATTTTCAGGCTTTAGATCTCTATGAACATATCCAAGTTCATGCAACTCCTAGACACCCTTAATCATATCTGAAAGTATATCATTCAAGTCATCCGGATATCTGTTTTGATATAGATAGTCTCTTAGAGTCATTTCATATTTCTTAAGCCTTAGTGCAATGAACCCAAAGCCTAAAATAACACCGTCTAGCCTAAGCAAGTTCTTGCAATCTCTTTTTTAAGCTTCTCTAAGAACGATATATTCGTTAGCAAACCCATTCTAATACTGTTCATTCTTAATGAGATAGCTGAAACGATATACCTTGTATGCAAACTCGTCAACTACTATAAGTTTTGCCTTGCTAGGAACGTTTATATTCAAGTAGTTTTCTATACAACTGCTAAGATCAACAGCATTTTATGCAGGAATATACATAGCTCTCTCTTAGAAGCATGCTAAAAATGTATTGCCTGCAGGTTGATTCATTGACTCATATCGTTTCTGCCTCTTGAGCTTTTCTTACTACTCTCTTAAAGATTCAAGAGTTTTAGACTTTCTCTTGGCAAGGATAAGTTTTTAAGTCTCTTAATCTTACATTAAAAACTCGCTTAAATGATGCTTTTGCATGTGTATTTTAACCTTAGCTGAGTGAGTGTAAGACTTCATGCAAGTCGTGCATTAATACCTGCCATCCACCTTATCATGCTTGAAATAAATATTCGCTTTACCAGAATGTATTTCTTTAATATGCCTCTTCAAGCTCTACTCAGTTGAGAAGAAGTTTTAACAATCATTGCATTCAGAGTGTTTTTATTTTTCAATTGGTTGCTGTTCTTTTAGCTCCTCAACATATTCAATTTATCTTTAAAGTCCTATCTCTGTTCTCTCTTTCTAGTTAGATACTTCAATTTTGAAGACCTCTGCTTCAAACTCAAGAACTCTTAACTCTACTTCCCTCTCAATATAAATAAATTCTTGTTTTTTAGTGGTGCCAAAGTTTAGCTATGATTAACCATTGCAAACAAAAAATTCATGCTTAGTCTATGAGTTGATAGTGAATTGACACACGTTCATTAATGCGAAAATGTGACGAAGTGAGTATTAATAAGGACTATAGTCGAAGACTAGGTTGATTGAGAGTAGTCGTGACTAGTCTGAACATGAAAGTCAGAGTATACAACTACCCTTCACCATTGTTCATTTAGATGGTTTGTGATTAAGTCTTGATTACTACTATTAACTTTTAAATTTAACTTAACTATTAATCAATCTAATCAACCACAGTTATAATCATATGTCTTAAACTTAAGATTGAAGGAGGCGACTAAGTGCAGACTAGTATGACTAGGTAGTCTTGTAAGTATATTGATCATGACTTAGTCGTGTAGTCAAATGGTCGACTATCAATGTACATTGCACTAATACTAATAATGAATCTTCAAACCATCAACACCCTCCACCATTGGTGGTTTATGGTGACTTGGAACAGCTTTCACTCATTGCAGGTAAGTATAGTTGCAATGATTAAAGTTGAATCAAATATCAACAGACTTATCATATGACTAGTTTCAAATTCAAATCACTCTATTATTATTAGTGTTAACTCTAGTCATTTAGTTGAGAGTAGTCAAACTCAAACCACAGATCGACTTTGAAACCTTCCTACTCATACGTTATGGCAACTGAAATCCAACATCTAATCTACGACACACTGGTGAATCTGAGTGCAATAGCAAAGTTCTTTAATGTCTCATACACAAATTTTGTCAAGCTGAACAGGTAGTCGAAGTAATTTTTCAGGAATGGGTTATCGACTAAGACTAGTCGTGAGATTAAATTCAACCTTAGTCATATTAATTCCTCATCAGCAGTGAAACACTGCACACTCAAGCAGGAATGAGTTTGAGAGAGAGGTGTATAATGTTCCACAGGTAGTTCCCAGAAGTGCGAATCAGTGTCACTCACTTGAGGAGACTATACAAGCGCGCTTAAGTAAGATTCAAGAGCATACGACAAAGGAAGGAGGTGGAGCTAGTCGATCCACAAAGACTAGCTAGTCTTAAAATCGAAATGAAGACTAAGTATATGAGAGAGCTGTAACTGGGATCGAAGATCATATTCATTGATGAGACTGTATTCACTTCCTCAACTCGCCTCAATAGAACCTGGGCACCTTATGGAGAGAATATAAGATTCCCAGACAAGAGACATGACTTCGGAGTGTTTGCGCTTTGGCGCTATATCAACTGACAAGGGACTCGAAGACTACATTATTAATAAGGGATCAATTAAGTAGGACTAGTTCATTCTATTCATGCAGCAGTTGAAAGAGAAGTATAAGGATCGTCGACTAGCCATATTCATGGATAACCTCCAGGTACACAAGTCAATCATTGTAAAGAAGGAGTATGAGCGACTGGATATCATCCCCATATACAGTATCCCTTACTCCCCTGAGTATAATGGAATCGAGAGCACCTTCTTTACTATCAAGCAGAGCTACAAGAAAGAGATGCTTAGTATACTACTGAAGGGACTACGACTAGACATAAAATTACTTATAGAGAAGTCGATCTAGTCAGTCGACTAAGACTACATTAGAAATTAAGCCAAATATGGCGAGACGCAGATTATGAGTATTAAGTTATGATTAGTTTAATTTAAAATCACATTCCAGTTATCATCATGCTCTTGTTAGGTGTTCTCTGTTATGGTTCCATCACGAGCATGCTGCCGTCTGGCATCCTCTTTCTCTTAGTCACGTTCGAGAAGCGATTCTAGTCTTAGTCGTGAGGTATGATGCGATTGCTTAGTCGTTTACCTAACTCATACTATTTATGATCTATCTTCTCTCTGACTGTTCTTGCATTCTGCTTCATTAGAAAGATAGCCTTGCCAGGTTTCTCTAAATAAGTTAGTCATAGAAATCTTAATTGAAACGAAAGGATGCTTCATGAGCTCATCCAACCAGTCGTCAGAGATCTCGATTTTATCAGACTGGTTCTAGTCTTACCCCTTATTATACCTCACAGTATTAGCATGGTCGATGATTTGCCTTAGGTAGTCTGCTTTGACTGTTCCCAGAAAAAAAAAAAAAAAAACACAAGAAAAGTCTCTATCTGGTAGTTTACCTGAGTTCAACTCAAGTTCTGGAAGGTACTGCGATATGACTTCATCACCCATAACATCCTGGTAGAGATTCTTGACTGAGAGCTCTTGGTAGTGAGGCACGACCATTCTATTAACCTGATTTTACCTGAGAGACTTCTTGGTATTATTTAGTAATGTTTTCAGGAAGGCCACCTTAGTCGAAGCCAGTGGTGGCAGAAAGATGTTCACTATACAAAGTAAGGAACAGCACTTGAATCTTACAGTGAGTGGTTAGGTACTTGTAGAGGTCTTACTTCGATCTGAATCTACCCATAAGCTCCTCGCTTATTACTAATCGATTCGACTACCCGAATGATTCCATGACTAGTTTAGTAGTCGGACTATATTAATAAATGACTAGCTAGTCGAAAATTATTCTGATCCTAGTCCTCTAGTCGTTGAACCACTTCTCTAGTCTTTTAAAGATTCTAAAATAACTCTTGAATCCCCTTACTCAGACTGTAACAAACATCACTCAACTTTCAAGCTAAAGAGTGTCCACAAAGAGCAACATCAAATCCAGTGGTCCTCTGCAAATTCCTGGAGATTTAGACCTCGACTTGAGAGGTTTTAGATTTTTGAGGTTAGTAAAAATCTAGTCGATCAGAATCATAAATGGACAACAAATTTTCCAAAAACACCAGATCCGTCTTAGTCGTTCTTGATTCTTCGATCAACAATTTATGCTGGATTTTCAAGTAACCAGAGGATTCTTACACTGCAAAATTTAGAATCATACTTTCATTATTATTAGTAGCTGCAGTAGCTGGTTAGGTAGAAAATCTCTCGAAATCTTGGTTCGACTAAGACTAATCGTAGACTAAGTTAACTATACAAACTTAGCTTTTTACAAGCTTGAAATCGACTAGCTTAACACTCTATAATTTTGATGTTCTAATGACTCAATTTGTATTAGTAACTATCCTATCTTGATTTTATTAATAGAGGTAGCTGTACATTGCTCTAGACTACCTCTGAAAGAGTGGAATGAAAGTATAGGTTGATTTTGAGTAGTAGAGAAGTATGAATCCAAGAATCGACTAGATAAACTATCAAGACTAGTCGTAGGTTTTTCGACTACCTAGTTTTCTCAAGTATAAATTTTTCGACTGACTAGTCGTAGATTTTGAGACTACCCAAGGTGTAAGATTCTTTGAATCTTGTAAAACATAACTTCATTAACACTCACCAACATGCCAGCAGGAGTGATAGTATTAGTTGAAAATAAGAGTAAATGATAAGAGTATAAAGCATAGGAGAGTGCATTGAAAATTAGAGTGTAAGGAGGGATTTTAACTTAGTGCGATATTAATAATAAACGACTAGGTAGTCGGAGACCAAGATTAACTTAAAGACTAAAAAAACTGCGGTTGAATGAATCTTAGGTTTGAATCAAATAAGTCTCTTGACTTTGGGAGGAACATAAAGTACTCTGTGTTCTGGTTGCCAGTTAAGCTTATCAAACTTCTCCTCGACCTCTGCTAACTGTACCAGTATCAGGTCTAAGGTTAGAGATAGAATTGCTTGATAAGATCTTTGATGACTGCGTTAGCTGTAGTCTTCTTAGAGTATGCTGCTGCATTTTCGACTAGTTACGACTAGGTAGTCCAGACAGAGTCGTAGTCTTTAGTCATGAACAGGTATACAATCATTGAGACTAAGGCGTAGATATCGACTAGTCGATCACCAAAGAAGACTCCTGTAGTCGGATAAAAAATTAATGACCCATCATACTCAATCTACTTTTTAGATGCGAGTACTCTTACATTCTCAAAGTTCCTTAGTCTTGCCTTGATAGGGTAGTCGTTGAGGATTATGTTATTGAAGCTTAGTCGGTGGTGTACGAATCCGATTGTATGCAGTTCTCTTAAACCATAAATGATTTGCTTCATGACTAGTCGATCCGAATGAGCATTGCGATTAGTCAATATATAGTAGTCGTAACTGAATTGAGGGATCAGGTAATGGAGTGCGATGTGAATGCTGCCTTTCAAGACCATCTCCAACTAAGTGATTCCATGAAGTTAGAGTTAGAAGGCAGTCTTAGTTATATCATACTCCCTTTGCAGCTACTCTGATTCAAGCTCCTCTTCAAGAAAACCTCTCAGTAAAAACAGTTTGTATAATCTTCCGTCATGAAGCATAGTCCCATAAGGAGCACTAGTCATTTTTTAGAGAGGACTAGGCTTAGTCGCTTAGTCGTAGAGATATTTGAAGCAAGGAATGATAAAAGTATCATCGATTCTGTACTTATTTATCCTTGCGATTGAGTCATCCACTTCATCCTCAGTGTCAGGGATCTCAATATCAACCTTTGGGTTAGACTTCGAGCTTGTTTTAGCATTCACTCTCTACCTCTTCTTTGGAGGTTCCTTGAGTTCCTCCTCTTAGTCATCACTCTCATTAGCCATCGACTAGTCTTCTTATTATTATTAAATTTAATCTCTTTTTACTTTAGATATTGTGGAGTTAAAACCTTGCGACTTTTGTTCCTGCTTCTACAATCCTTAGTCGCTCTGCTTGGATTTATTGTGAACCTCTTTGACATGTTGATTGAGATTGCTCTTATTATTAAAAACCTTGGAGCAGGTAGCGCATCAATACATAGTAGTCGCTGGTGCTGAAATCGCACTCTTGTCATCCTCGTTGTTTGACTCTGGTAAGTTATCTTTGATTTGTATATCTGATTGAAAGTTTATGGAGCTAGTATGAAACTCTTGATTTAGCTGGTGGTTGTAAAAGTTTGCAAAGTTCTAAGCATCGTTGTCAGCGATAGCCTAGTCAAACAGTTCCTCGTTGATGAATCTTAAGTTTAAGACAAATGATTATAACTGTGGTTGATTAGATTGATTAATAGTTAAGTTAAATTTAAAAGTTAATAGTAGTATCAAGACTTAATCACAAACCCCCTAAATGAACAATACCCCAAAACCCCAAAACCCCAATTCATGCTTAGTCTATGAGTTGATAGTGAATTGACACACGTTTATTAATGCGAAAATGCGACTAAGTGACTATTAATAAGGACTATAGTCGAAGACTAGGTTGATTGAGAGTAGTCGTGACTAGTCTGAGCATGAAAGTCAGAGTATACAACTACCCTTCACCATTGTTCATTTAGGTGGTTTGTGATTAAGTCTTGATTACTACTATTAACTTTTAAATTTAACTTAACTATTAATCAATCTAATCAACCACAGTTATAACCATTTGTCTTAAACTTAAGATTGAAGGAGGCGACTAAGTGCAGACTAGTAGGACTAGGTAGTCTTGTAAGTATATTGATCATGATTTAGTCGTAGGAAGTCGAAAGGTCGACTATCAATGTACATAGCACTAATACTAATAAAAATCTTCAAACCATCAACACCCTCCACCATTGGTGGTTTATGGTGACTTGGAACAGCTTTCACTCATTGCAGGTAAGTATAGTTGCAATGATTAAAGTTGAATCATATATCAACAGACTTATCATATGACTAGTTACAAATTCAAATCACTCTATTATTATTAGTCTTATTTCTAGTCATTTAGATGAGAGTAGTCAAACTCAAACCACAGATCGACTTTGAAACTATTCTACTCATACGTTATGGCAACTGAAATCCAACATCTAATCTACGACCACTGGTGAATCTGAGTGCAATAGCAAAGTTCTTTGGTGTCTCATTACACAAATGTTGTCAAGCTGCACAGGTAGTCGAAGTAATTTTTCAGGAATGGGTTATCGACTAAGACTAGTCGTGAGATTAAATCAACCTTAGTCATATTAACTTCCTCACCAGCAGTGAAACACTGCACACTCAAGCAGGAATGAGTTTGAGAGAGAGGTGTATAATGTTCCACAGGTAGTTTTCAGAAGTGCGAATCAGTGTCACTCACTTGAGGAGGCTATACAAGCGCGCTTAAGTAAGATTCAAGAGCATACGACTAAGGAAGGAGATGGAGCTAGTCGATCCACAAAGACTAGCTAGTCTTAAAATCGAAATGAAGACTAAGTATATGAGAGAGCTGCAACTGGGATCGAAGATCATATTCATTGATGAGACTGTATTCACTTCCTCAACTCGCCTCAATAGAACCTGGGCACCTTATGGAGAGAATATAAGATTCCCAGACAAGAGACATGACTTCGGAGTGTTTGCGCTTCTTGGCGCTATATCAACTGACAAGAGACTCGAAGACTACATTATTAATAAGGGATCAATTAAGTAAGACTAGTTCATTCTATTCATGCAGCAGTTGAAAGAGAAGTATAAGGATCGTCGACTAGTCATATTCATGGATAACCTGCAGGTACACAAGTCAATCCTTGTAAAGAAGAAGTATGAGCGACTGGATATCATCCCCATATACAGTATCACTTTCTCCCCTGAGTATAATGGAATCGAGAGCACCTTCTTTACAATCAAGCAGAGCTAAAAGAAAGAGATGCTAAGTATACTACTGAAGGGATTACGACTAGACATCAAATTACTTATAGAGAAGTCGATTTAGTCGGTCGACTAAGACTACATTAGAAATTAAGCCAAATATGGCGAGACACAGATTATGAGTATTAAGTTATGATTAGTTTAATTTAAATCACATTCCAGTTATCATCATGCTCTTGTTAGGTGTTCTCTGTTATTGTTCCATCATGAGCATGCTGCCGTCTGGCATCCTCTTTCTCTTAGTCACGTTCGAGAAACGATTCTAGTCTTAGTCGTGAGGTATGATGCGATTGCTTAGTCGTTTACCTAACTCATACTATTTATGATCTATCTTCTCTCTGACTGCTCTTGCATTCTGCTTCATTAGATAGATAGCCTTGGCAGGTTTCTCTACATAAGTTAGTCATAGAAATCTTACTTGAAACGAAAGGATGCTTCATGAGCTCATCCAACCAGTCGTCAGAGATCTCGATTTTATCAGTCTCGTTCTAGTCTTACCCCTTATTATACCTCACAGTATTTGCATGGTCGATGATATGCCTTAGGTAGTCTGCTTTGACTGTTTCCAGAACACCAAAGAAAAAGTCTCTATCTGGTAGTTTACCTGAGTTAAACTCAAGTTCTGGAAGGTACTGCGATACGACATCATCACCCATAACATCCTGGTAGAGATTC
>ARYC01006352.1:0-17736 GCA_000711775.1 Oxytricha trifallax
CTGCTTCTAAATCTTGAGATCATTTCATAAGCTTCAACTCTCTTCATTGCAGTATTTATAGATTCCATCCTTGCTCCTTCTCTTGTTATTGAATTTCAAATTTTAATATATATAGTTCTGGATCCTACTGTTTAAAATATTAGTATTAAATATGGGCATCTTAGGAGGTCAACCTGGTAAGGATACGTGGAGAAAGCTGGCAGAAACTGTAACAAACTTCAGAGATGAACTCCATTTTATCAATTTAGTTCCATTAAATTAGTACTAAATTTGTTTAAATTTAATTAGCACAGGTACTAAATCCGTTTAAATTAATTGGTACCAATTTAATAGTACCAAAATTTAATTAGTACCTACTTTTAAACTAATGAGGTTTTAATGGAAAAGTTCCAAAATGGTTTAAAACCTAATTGGTACCAGTACCAACCTGAATTTTTCTTAGTTGGTACCAAAATATTTTTAAAATGGAGTCCCTAAAATTAAAAATATTAAGCATAAAATTAGAAAATTTATAGTTATAAACTAAGTATAAATATGATGTCTAACACCTAAGTATCAACCATTGTTGTTGCAGTGCCAGCTCCTATACAAAGTTAGTATAGCCAGTGAGGTTTTTACTTATTAATAATAGAAATTTAAATTGAATTTAAACATGGCGGCTAACTTAAATCGTAAGCCAGTTTCTCTTGGAACAGGTTAATCATTGCTCAACTTTGGCTCCTCCAAGAAACCAGAAGTAATTTATATTGAAAAGGAGGTAGAGCTAAGAGCTCTAGAGTTTGAAGCTGAGGTCTTTAAAATTTAAGTTTAAAACAAGAAGTAGAGTGCTGAGATGGGAGTTTAAACATAAGTTGAATTGGTTGAGGAAGATAAGGAACAGCAACCAATAGAAAAAATTAAAACGTTTTAATGTGAAGACTGCTAAAATTTCTTCTCAACTGAGTCAAGCTTGAAGAGACACATCAAAGAGGTACACTCTGGTAGAGCTAAGATCTACTTCAAGCATGATAAAGTAGATGGTAGATACTAATGCACTACCTGCATGAAGTCTTATACTCACTCAGCTAAAGTAAAGAGACATATGCAAAAGCATCATCTAAGCGAATTCCTTATTAAAGATGAGGAAACTTAAAAGCTTGTACCTGCTAAAAGAAAAAATAACTCTCTTGATTCACAAATAGAGCAGTAGGAGAGACTTAAGAGATAGAAGCGGTTTGAGTCAATGAACCAACCAGCAAATGGGATGTATATTGCATGCTTATAAGAGAGAGCAATGTATATACCTGCATTAAATGCAGTCGACATAAGCAGCTGTATTGAAAACTATTTGAATATTGAAGTACCTAACAAGGTAAAACTTATAGTTGTTGATGAATTCGCATACAAGGTATATCCATTCAAGTATCTCATTAAGAACGAGCAATATTAAAATGAGTTTGCAAATGAATACATACTACTGAGAGAGGCTTAGAAAAGATAATGCAAGAACTTAGCTAAGCTCGACGGAGTTATACTTGGTCATGGTTTTAATGCATTGAGACTCAAGAAATTTGAAATGACCCCAAGAGAGTATCTCTACCATAATAGATATCATGATGATTTGAATGAGATACTCACAGATATAACTAAGGGTGTGAAGAGCTCCATGATCTAGGGTATGTTCATAGAGATTTCAAGCCAGAAAATGTAATGCTAAATCTCTGCCCTTTAGAAGTAGTAGTCATAGATTTCAACAGAGCAATAAGACAAGAAATAGTGACTTTAGCAAAGGTTTTAGGCACTCCAGGATACTTCCCTATAAGAGAGAAATGGACAAATGGCTCTGTATAATGGGATGTTTGGGCGGGAGCTGCAATTATCTTAGAGTGCGATATGGAAAGTATGTCATACTTTGGAACAAAACATGAGAAATAATCAATAAGTTTGGCTGCTAAACATATTAAGCAAGATGAAATATGCAATGAAATTAAGAAAATAGTGAGATGGTCATCGTAAAAGCTCCAGCATATCCACGATAATCATTAGATGATATACTAGAACAACTACAGACTGCTAAATTCAAGAGGTATCTCAAAGATAAGCAGATAAAATTTGTTTGAATTAAGTACAGTAATACTCATTAAATATTCATTAAATTCATAAAAAACCTGCGTTTTCTCTACTAACCACAATAAGACCCCAACTATACCCTACAAATCAAAGCACTTATAAACCTCACTAAGGGGTTTTGGGGTTTTGTATTCTGTAAGCATATTTTAAATTCTATTTGTTCTGCGGGCAACTATCTCTTTTTACTGATCACATCGTTTCTTCTTTTTGTGCGTTAGTTCTCCGCGAATCTTTCATTCCTTTTGACCCATCCTTCAGCTTCCCTTTGTGGTTGGATAAAATGAAGTTGTCGGTTGTTCTCCACCGTAATCGAGAAATTGTTCAAATGTTTGTAATTATTACATTTATTATGAACACTCGGGTTTTTATGATGATAGATTTATTTATTCTACTTTGAATATTCAAAGTAGTCTTGAATGGATTTCTGGGTTTGTTGCTTTTTGTGGTCTCCTTTTTCCATGAAAACTGGTAGCTTTCTTCTTCCGCCATGGTGCTGGTCTTTCTCTTCCATCTAAGTTCTCGTTTGCCGCCCTATTTTAATTTCTTATATATATATATATATCAATTTATAATATTATAGTATTTTAATTACTTTACTTTAAAGATTTTCCAAAATTATTGATATTTATTAATTTGATTTCAAATCAATTTAATTAAACTAATATTCCAAATTTAGGGGGGGGTCTAAGTCGGTGCAAAAATTTTTTTCGCAAAAACATCAAAATTCCTAAGTCGGTGCATGATCAATTTTTGACATTATTGATATATTTTATCATCCTACCCCACATAAAAAGTATCATTATTAACTAAAATTTATGTTTCAGCTTATGAATCGAACTCCTTCATGAGATTTCGATCATAGGACACTTATAATTTTACTGTGACAGATATTTGTTTAAGTAAAATAAAAAAATATTATTTCATATTTTAATATCTAATTAGTTAGTAAGCAACAAAGCTGTGG
This sequence comes from Oxytricha trifallax, assembly GCA_000711775.1. Taxonomy (NCBI): domain Eukaryota; phylum Ciliophora; class Spirotrichea; order Sporadotrichida; family Oxytrichidae; genus Oxytricha; species Oxytricha trifallax. The sequence goes on from ARYC01006352.1 coordinate 3,074, forward strand.
ATTAAGAACATTATTATTATTCGCTAAATTTAATGATGTCTAGAATTAAAAAATTCGTACACATTGATTAGTGTATTTAAAAAAAGATAATTAATTGAGGCAATGGTTTTTATAATAAGGCGAGACATCATTAAATATAGCGAATAATAATAATGTTCTTAATCCACAGCTTTGTTGCTTACTAACTAATTAGATATTAAAAATATGAAATAATATTTTTTTATTTTACTTAAACAAATATCTGTCACAGTAAAATTATAAGTGTCCTATGATCGAAATCTCATGAAGGAGTTCGATTCATAAGCTGAAACATAAATTTTAGTTAATAATGATACTTTTTATGTGGGGTAGGATGATAAAATATATCAATAATGTCAAAAATTGATTATGCACCGACTTAGGAATTTTGATGTTTTTGCGAAAAAAATTTTGCACCGACTTAGGATTTTGAAAAAATTTTTGCACCGACTTAGACCCCCCCCAAATTTAATATATTTTTAAAAAATTTAAGATAAACTGATATTACCTGGTCTGAAGGTTATCTATTAATATTATATTTAATAAAAGTTAACATTATATTATTATTATTAATAAATAATAAAATATATATCTTTGATCTTCAAACCCTCCTCTTAAACATCAACATGAGAGTTAAAGTGCAAGTAATTTGCTTAATAAAACAAAATAAGTACATTATAGCAAAAATAAATTGCTTAAATGCACAATCTATAGAGGGGCATTTCTCCCTGCAAATTAAAGAATGCAACGTAACCGTTTTGAATTTCATTATACATATATAGATTAAAATTATTTAGATATTATAAAATTCAGTTTAAATTGTATAAAATTAATTTATTTAAGATTTTAATAGGTGAAAATCTTTAATGATGAAGCAAAATTTATAAATTATAATGCTTAGAAAAATGTTGCCCAATTATATAAAATTGAATATTTCGTTATTATTAAAAAATAAAAATTATAATAGAGTTAAGATTACTATCAGTAGAAAAGGACATTTTTAAAAAAATTCTGATTATCTCAGTTTTAATATTTTTAAATGGCTAATTTTAATACATTGGACATCTTTTATTATAAATATCTCCTCCTTAATCATTTTTAATATATATGTAATAATAAAACTTAAGAAAATATTAGATTTAATTCTATAATTTCATGTTCCAGGTTGTCCAATGATCTTATTAGCTTAATTCGCTTATCATTTTCCATAAATTGTCTTATAACCTATCTTGAGGTTTCCATATCCTTGCTTTAACAATAAAATTATATTAAAATATTCATAATATTGTATTGATCTGTTTCAAATTTTCTTTTTTTATTCAAGTTAAATATAAATTTTTAACTGTCTATGATTAGAAGTTCCCAGTTTTTTAAACTTTATTACTGTACAGACTTGATTGCTTTTTTGATTTGCTTTAAATAAAATTAAAATAGATAAAATTTATATTAAAGAATTAGAATAATTACTTATAATAATGTCAGTTATTTATTTTCAAAAATATTTTATATCATTTAAAATGGAATAAAAATTTTTAGTAATTTTTACTCAAATTTATTATTGTATAGTTTTTTAATCATTCCAGGGTTAAAAGAATTTAATATAATATTAAAAAGGGTTTTTATTTTAAGAAATGATAAAACCTTTTTCAAATAAAAACTATGTCTCAAATACATTGTATTATTATAAATAATTTTTTAAAATGTGTAGATAAATATATTTCAAAAAAAGAAAATTAAATAAATTAATATAATGTTATTCAAATTTATTATTAATAGACAAATATCTGTAATAAAATTATATAAGTTATGTTTTTAATTTAGATTTAATTTAAATGATTGTAAAATTAATAGATTTGCTCTCCATCTTTCGTAATATTATTTTAATTTAAATTATATATATATTAAATATATTTAAAATATGAGCGATTATTGTCACTTTTGCATTATAATTCTCAGGTTTTAGACAGGGAAATATTTGAAAATAACATTGTTAATTTATATTAAATTAATTTTATTCATCAACTTTTAAATTAAATAATAAATTATAGAGATATAGATTACACAAAGAAAATTTAGTATTAATTCCTATTTTATATGATTAATTAAGTTTCTTACTATATGATGGATTAAAAAGAAATTATATAACAAGATAAAGATCTCAAATTGTATTAATTATTATTATATAGATGATTATAATTTTAGAAATATTTATTTTATTCATTAAAATATATAACAAAATGCAAATCTTATGGTTTGTACTATTTTTTTTACCATTTTTTATTTTTAAATTTCTATTTGGTTTAATTACAAATAAATTTCTATATTTAACTTAATTTTTATATTTTTTACTTTATTAAAATAAATGATTCATGAATACTAAGTAGAATTAAAAATTGAATTATATAAACGATAAAATATACATCTTTTGATTAATATATATTAGAGATACTTTTCAATCCAATAATTAAATTATTTTATGCATATATTTAAATTAATAGCTTTGATTTATAATATCTATGGGGAATAATTTAGTCTGAAGTATTTCGTGATGCAAAATGCTTATCAAACTTGTCAAGATTTTCTTCAGAAATTAATCAATAAAAATGTAGAACTTAAAAAATATTTATTTTTAAATCGGAAATAAAAAGGAATTAAATAAAAGAAATTTATTAAAATATTTTATTTTATTTAATTTATTATTTTATTTGCTCACAATTCTATTCTCAATGACCAATCTATGATGTAACAGTCTTTCTAAATCTTCAGGCGTTTCAGCTTAAGTATATTATTAAACTCAGATGATGATCATCTAATTTCTTTTTAAAAAAATTGACTAAAATGTTATTAAACCCAAAATAGAAGCATCCTAAATAAACAATCATTTAAATTTATTTATATTAAAAAAAACAATGGAAAATCTAAAAAATTATTTTCAACCCTGAAACCCCTTTCATGAGGTCTATTATCTTCGATTAAGGAAATTTTTATTCTATTTTTAGTTATTTTATTTATAGCTTAAAATATATAATAATTAAATATAAATAATAATATTTGAAGAAAAATGAAAGAATCCTCAATTTTTTTATTCTTGTTTTTTTTAAAAATTAAGCCATATTAAAATGATTTATGGTAAATAAACAATTTAATATATAATCGAGTTTTTACTTGATTCAATGATAATATAATGAAAAGAGGCTCAGTCCGAAATAAATATATTATTGACACTACTTTTTTTAATTTTTAATAATAATTTTATCATTATTAAATTTGGATTTAGTAAAAGTTATCGTAAATTATTTGTTCATATCGATATAGATAGTAGGGATGAAATATTTTATATATAATCAAATTAATTTATATTGTTTTAAATTTATAGGGCGTTGGGCCAAATACATCAGGAAATCTAAATAATAATAATTTCAAGTTAAAAATATAATTCTATTAATTTATTTTTAAGAATTAATTATACTTCTTACTTAAAAAAATAAAGAAATTTAAGAATTGGATAGGATAAAATATATAAATTATAAAACATGGTTTATATTCAAGGTGTATTAGAATATAATTATTTACATAAAAAAATAGTTTTAAGATAATATTTGTACATTAAGTAAAAATACTATAATAGAGGAAACAAACCCATTTCTAAATATTTAAAATCTAAATTAATTTTAGTGAATGCAATTGGGAGGAATACCTTTTTAACTATCTTGTCTGGATTCAAAACCTAAAATATCTACAACATATTAAAAAACATACAGATTATAGTTAAAATTATAATTCAATTTATGAACTATCACTATATTAAAAATTAATTATAATAGATATCAATTCTAACTAATATGAATTTGATAATATCTTATATTTAAAAAACCCAATTTTATAGCTCTGCTACATAATTTTTAGACATTATAAATATATCATGTTCTAATAATGTGAAAATTTAATGTTAAAGTACTTTTGAATACCCAAATTCACAACAAAATAAGTAATAAAAAATCATTTTAGCCTATAAATATAAATATTATATAAGTAAGAAACCTGTTTTATATTTTTGATGGATAGTTTTCATATATTAATTAGTTTAAACTTTATGAGTTTAGTAAAAGTACACATAAAGAAAACTTGAACTAAGATATCCCTGTTTTTTATCTTTAATCTTTATCAATTGACCCATATAGTACTACATTACTTCATTAAGTCAATTATTTATTTTACTGATTTATTTATCAAATCATCAATAAATAATTAAAATCTAAATCATTAAATGAAAGATTTCATCATAATTAAATCATAAAATTTAAATTATAATATGATTGATCTTCAGGAGACCTATACTTAGACTTAATGTTTATATGCACCGAAAATTAAAATTAAGCTAAATTACCAATCTAAAGATAAATTTGATAAATTATGACAAAATTTAATTAATTTATTCAGCCAATATAGAAGTGGTTAAGTATAAAATATATAAACTTTAATACTCAAATATGATTTATAGTATGAAGACACCATATTTAAAATACAATTTTATTTAAATTTTTTTCAAAAAATAATAATCAAAATCAATTAAAAAACATTATATCTAAATGATTCCTTTAAAGGTAATATATTATATAGCATTATTTTAAAATAATTGAATATTTCTATTTAAGTTTTAATTAGCCATGTGCTAGTTAACAGCCATCATAAAAATTAGTTCATTTTGTTTTATAAAATTTTTGCAATTAAATTATTTTCAATTAAATTAAAAATAATTAATTACATCACCCTTGTAATTTACTTTGGATGTCTACTATAATTTATATTGGTATTATTTAATTAAAAATATAATTAGATTTAATTAAAATGATCTAATAGTTCAAATAAAAATATAATTTAAAAATTCTTTAATAAACTTTTTTAAAAAAAAATAATAAGTTTAATATTTTCTAACTATATTTAAGTTTAATTTAAAAATATAATGATTACGATATAAAAATAAGCAAATATCTGTATACATTTGAATATTTTTATTCAAATGAAAAGCCTTTTTTTAAATATACATTATAATTTTATAGCTAATTATTTGTGAGTAAATCATTTTTTTATTGCTATTTGAGTTTATTTTACCTATATTTGCAATTTTTGCATTATGGACATAGCTAAGTCTGTGGAACTATTCAATTATTTATAAAAATGAGGTTTTTAAGATTTTTTATATTAATCCATACTTTTAAATGCTATTTTTAATTATGAAAATTGTTTTACATTAATATGAATCTCATTTTTATGTTTAAATTAAAAGTTAATAAAGCTTAATAAATACATCCAATTTATTTAGTTTTTAATTTGAATCAATGAATTGATTTAAAAATAAGTTCAGAATTTTAATATAATAAATTAATACTTATCATAAAATAAAAAACAATCACTCTAAATTATCTAAGAAATCTCATTAAAATATATTATAAATTAATTCTTTAAACATCATAAGCCGAAATCGTAATTTCATTGAAATTCAATAACATTATTACAAAATTATAAATTAAGATAATCTCTTGCATACTTAAATACTTAATCTATAAGAAAATCCTTAGATTTAAACTTTTTTTAATAAATCCAAAATCTATAAATGTTATTATTACAAATTAACAATCACATGCCCAAAAAAAATATATATTTGTTCAATTAATAATTTGTTAAGCAATATATTAATTTAGAAAACGATTTCCTTTATATACTTTAAATTTAAATTTTAAATATTTAAATTCAATATTTGATATTTTTTCTTTTAGTTTAGAATGAATTAAAATATTGTTATTAATGTAAAGCTTATTATGATTATTAAAATATCAAAAATTCTATTTTTTTAATTAAATTATCTATAGATTATTTAAGGTAAAAAAACAATTTGATGTAAGAATTAGAATCATAAACATTTTGGAATAATAATTCCATATATGTGCTGACGAAAAAGGAAAATAATAAACTATATATATATAGAATAAAGTTTAAGATTATGATTAGTAATTAAAATAAAATGTATACTTTTTTTTTAATTTATTAACTTTAATTAGTTAAATGGAAATAATTATAATTACATAAATATTTCTGAAATCAAGATATTCAGGGGCTTAAAGTGACTTCTAATTAAGAAATTAATAACTTATATTTTTAAAATAAAGATCATAGAATACTTAGAATTACAAAACTTTTGTCTTTAAGAATTAAATTCATAAAGATATTGTCCACAATATTTTTAAATGGATAATAGATAAAATAAATATCTAAAAGTATAAATGATTGATAACACATAAAATATTGATAAATTGAAAATATTTATAAACATAATAATTAAATGAAAAATTGTTACAATAATTCTAATTGACTACTAGACAATGAAGTTTCTATGTAAATTATAGTTAAACTCCTATATTTATAAATAATTTTATATATAGATTAAGTATATTTATTTAAATGACATCTTAATTACCGTAAACTTCAAGATCCGCCTCCGATCTATCTTAGTAAGGTGTCTCCCTTATAAAACACGATTCAAATGACACTCCTTAGGACAACGAACTTTAATAGTCTAATGCTCCTACTTATAACGTAAGTGCATTCAGCCTTTACTTTCTTAATCATAAATTCTTACAATATTTGCAGCATAAATGTTCATCATGTTATATAGCCTAATGACGAGAAGCAGAAAGAGTACTCTCTTTGCATTAGATTATTAGTATGCTTGTTCTTTGCTTGTGCGTCCTCCAGTCTTTCAATAGTCAATAAATCACTCTAGTAAAATTGAGGGGGGTCAGCAAATTATGTTATGGAATTTTCATATTTGCATTTTAAATTAAAAAAATCAATCAATTATTTTATTAGCCATCATTGATAAGAAGTGAGTTTAATAATTAACTTAGTGCTTCGGATATATAATTTTCAACTTGTTTCTCATATATAATATAAAAAGAAAATTAAATATGTTAATAAAACCGATTGGACTTTGATTAGAACAAAGTAAATGATAATAAAGTTATAGTAGAAATTAATAAACTTAGAAATATACATGTTTAAAACTTTGGAATCTTTTGTCAGGAAAAGAAACAAATTTTTTGTTAAATTTTTTATAAAACAATAATTATAGAATAAAATCATTTTAAAAAAATTATAGCCAGAAAACTTTCCTTTATTATTAAATAATATGTCTAGATAGGGTTTTTTCCCAAAATTTTTAATTTAAGAGTCATATGAATGTAAGTTAAATTACTCAAAATGAAGTACTTTTGTGAATATTGTAGATATTATACTATGATTATGTCATTGATATTTTGAAGTTTTATTTGTGCATTCTATAAAAAAATAAATTTGATAATCAAAACTGATTAAGAAAATTAATTTCGCTTATTATAGATTATGCTATCACAGTCAAAACCCATATTTTTATTAAAGAGTTATATTCTTGAATTGATTTAAGTTTCTTACATAACTTATGAATTAGATTTGAGTGTTGAAATTAGAGATAATTATTATGTATGCATGCAAGGAATTTATTTGTATTAACATGAAAAAATATAATTTATTAAAAAAATTATTTTACCAAGAAATTTGCTAAATAGTATAAAATGATATTGGTAGAAAATAAAATTGTAGAATTAAAAATCTACAGTTAATACCTCAACATCATTTATTTTATTTCCAAACATTACGAACTGCCTACTTTAAGAATTACACTTAATTGTGAAAATAATTTATAAGATATTATTGCTTTAAATGCTTATGTAACGTATTAATATGTACTTGTATGATGCTCTACAAGCAATACAACCCAAAAGCATTCAAAATCTTTGAAAAGTTTGGCATAAGGATCCCCCCTCTCTAAGAAACAATTTCAAAATACAATATTGGGGTCAGAATGGGATTCGCCAACATAGTAACAGTGAAGTTTGGATTATTGGGAAGTAAAATGGTCAGCATTCCTATGTTTTTGACTCTAAGAAGATGTTCTATACTTACAGTTATCATTATGAATTATGCTATAGCTTTTAAATAAATTATGAATTTTCACCATTCTTTATTTAGATTCATACTCAACAATATTTTGGGATCAATACCTGATAGATAACTTATGTTAACTTTAGTCCTGTCACTCTCAGGAAGCGTCATCGCTGGAGTAAGTAAAATATTTTATTCATAGCAGTATTATAGTATGAAACCCTTAACACAGACTGGTTTGGCTACTTCATAGTGTGGATGAATAACTTAGCTCAATCAGTTTACAATGTATATGTGAGCAAAGTTAACAATGAAAAGAAAGTACTACCCTTTGGTAAGTAAACGAATAGTTTAACACATTTTAACATAGAAATTAACTTCTACTTCGCATGCTGTGGTCTCCCTCTCGCTCTAGCTTACACAATTTACACTGGGGAAATTTATGAATTTATTAAGGTGTTTTCCTAGCAACATGACTTCATCAGTCAACAATGGTTTGTTATACATTTAGCTATATCTGGATTTTTCGGTATACTCATTACTATTAGCTCACTTATGCTGATTACAATTAATGGACCAATTTCGCCCTATTTCGTGGGAGCAATCAAAGATATAAACTTTAATGTTAATTTTCAAATTTAAAATAAAAAATTATGCATTAAATCCAAATTACATATATATCAAGACAATGGGATAGAATAATTGATATTAATATATTTTTATTTCGTTGCCTCAAATATGTTTTGGAATACTAAATATTTTAAGTCTATTAATTATTTAAAATTTAGATTAATTTAATCATTTTATAATTAATCATTATTTTATATAATCTTGATTATTATGTTTTATTAAGAAATTAATTTAACTTCAATTTATTTATTATTTAGTTAATTATTAAGTTTATTCCTGACAGTTTTCAGCTTTTTGTACTTCAACGACGCTAATTTCACCTACCTCGTGGCTGTAGGTCTTTTCCTAAGTTTCTGTGGAGTAATTACATACACATACGATCAATACAACAAGCAACTTCAGAAATAAAAGACTCAATGAAATAATACTTAATAACTTTAGCTCTATATAAAGAGCAATTCTTAAATTTATTTAATAGTTGTCTAGTAAAAATAAAAGAAAAAGGTAAAGAGTGAATAGAGCAAATCTTTAAATTTGCAAAGTACATAATATAAAGTATAATTAGCTATTTTCGTAGTAAAAAGCTATTAATAAAAAAATTTAAATTTGTTTCTATATTTAGTCAAATATTTGTATGCTTTAAAGAGATATTTAATTTTATTTATAGAAATTATATTAGAAATAAATTTTCTTAACTAATGGAATGATAATTAATAAAATTTTGCATAAAAACTAATGTATATATTATTTTTAATTAAGTTGCATTAAATTCTTAAAATCAGATTAATATCGTTAATAAAAGCTTTTCTTAGAAAAAATTTTCTTGAAATCTCTAAATGTACCCTTATTAATCTATTTTGTTAATTTCTAAGTTTATTTCATATTTCATAAAATTGCTTTTAATATTTTTGGTAAATTTATTTAAATTTGAAGCAGTAAAAATTGAATATTTGACTATAAAACAAATTTTAAATAATTCAAAATTAAAAACAGCACTCAATATTAATTTCACTATTGCATATTGTGCTATTATTGCTGTTATTGTAGGAGCATCGCTTGCTATTGTAAATATAATTATTTACTTTGCTATTGCAGACTTTAGTTATTAATAATATTTATAATTATTATAAGAGTATTAACAGTATATTTTGAATTTATAAAAATAATGCAAAACTTTAAATCATATGGAGTTTATAAATATTAAACATAAAATTATTGAGTTATGATGTTAAGGAGTAGACTGCATCATGTTATTAGATATTACTGATTGCATTGAAATCGCGGTAGGATTTGCCAAATCTATTTTAATGCTTTAAGTTGCATGATGCACTGTAGTTTTTAAAATGTAGTCTTTTTTATGTTCATATTTTTAACTTGTATATGCTCATAAAATTTGTGAACTTTTTAAGTTAATAATATTAGTTGTGGGGGCATGCACAGACTGATTAGGTTGGTAGTTAAGATTGCTTTATTGTTGTTAATTAGCAAGACCCACTGATCGTTAAGAAGTAATTTGTTTAAGGGTTTGTTGGATGTGCTGCTACTGCTGCTAGGGAGTCTTACCGTCATATAGTTGCTAGTGTTGTTTGCTTGATCTATAATTAGAAATGTAAAAATAATGAATAAACTAATTTACTGTTGATAATTCATAGTGGGAAGAATTTTTATAAATAAGGTTATAATACATGAGATGACTAAGCAATAAGTATATAGCTTTAAATATTCTCTCATGATTAATTCGAAGGAGTTTTCAGATATTTCTTGTTTAATGTTGTTAAAATAATGTTATGCAGAGATTTTTTATTATACTAGGAAAAAAATATAGATTTTTAAAACTCAATAACAGTTGATAAGAAGTATTGGATCCTTGCTTGGTTGAATAGTGATGTTATTAAACCGATTATTTATGATTGATTGCACCTCTAGCGGACGCCAAAAGATCAATGCCTGAAGAAATATGTGATTTATGGAAAGATCCCCCGTGACCCTGTTTCTTAGCAGCTAGTTGCTATTGCTTAACATTAGACTGACTGGCTTAAGACAGGTAGTTGTTCAATTTAGGACCACCTGTCTTTGGATTATAGAAGTGTGTTTAGATCTATACAAGTTAAAATTTAAAATCAAGTAGTGCAAATAATTAATGAATACACTTACATTCATAGTGGTAGGACCGGCGTTGTTTGGCGACACTATCTTCTCTTGTTATTTTATCAAAGAAATAGGAATTTTTTAAGTTTAACTAAAATGGGCGCCTTCTTCCATATCTTCCTCTAATGCAGAACCCTCGTGAGTGATAGTATTTTGGTTATCAAATTCTTTAATCTTTGAGACATTTATAGTTTAATTCTTGAAAGATTGCTTCTATTATTGATTTTAATTTTATCCATAGAATGTTGAGGGCTCTATCTAGACCTATTAAGCGAAGTACTAGTAAAAAAAAGTGAAAAATTTTAAGATATTTAAATAGTTGTTTTGCATGTCTTCTGTAGGTGGAGCTTTTTCATCGAATAACTCTTGCATGAATAATTGAATTGTCCTATTTTTCTTCTGCCCACTAACCGATGAACTTTAGCTTTTTTTATATATTAAAGTTTGTATATTGGGAATTTATAATTTTAATTGATAAATATAAGCTATTTTGGTTCACAACGATACCTTAAGTTTGATTGAATTAGCTCTAATTATTTTAGGTGGCATTTTGAGAGTGTATAATCTAAACTTCTTAGCTCTCTATAGTAATATTAGATTTTATCTATGAATTTTTCTTGGAATGATTTCCTCCCTAATCCTGCTTCTACGTGATACTGCTTAAATCAACTTATACCTGAGGCTGTTTCTACTTTTACTAAGCAGTGAATATGGTGTTAGTATTGGCATCAGGTGGGAAACCCTGAATTTATTGCAAAGTTGCCTCTCTTATACTATTTTTGTCTTCTGCTTAACCGAACATGCGTTAGTGATGAACAAGGACCTTGGGTGGTAGCCCCTCTAAGATCCATTCGTGGTGCAATGCTTCTAGGGGAGTCATTCGATTGAAGGGATCCCAGTCGAGACACTTATCTATAAAGTCAATGAAATTTACGTCATTGCACTGCAGCACTCCTTTTAATGTCTTTGTCAAGGGTCTTTATTAGAATAAATACATTAATCGAAATAATCATAGCCCATAAATCTGAAACTCTTGATCTCATTTTAATGATTTAAAATTTAATTAGTCTTCTCTTCTTGCCTCTTGAATTAGCAACTATGATTGGTTGATCCTCGGCATCAAAGAATAATTTCTTTCTGCTTGATAAGTTAAGAATGTAATCGGGTGGTGCACCTTTAATTTCCATAATGTAGGCAAGCTGTTCCATTTCATTTTCACCTGGAAACAGAGGGAAACCAGTATATAGTTCTGCCAAAATGCAACCAAAACTCCACATATCAATATATATATATATATATTTTACAATATTTACACACACACACACAACTTTAATTATAATCTAAAAAACGCTCATAATAAAACAATTAACTATTGAATAAAAATTATTAAATGGCAGTTGAATATGGTATGCCAAGAACAATTTCTGGTGCTCTGTAAAATCTAGATTGAATATAGGTGTATAATTATGATCTTTTTTCCTTAGTTTTATAAATGAGTTATATATTTAAAGAATAAATTTGCTTATTTATATATTCTTTCTCCCTAGAAGCAACTACTGCCATAATCAATGATTTTAATCCACTTTTATTTGGCTGCTTTAGTAATATGTTTTCTGGTTTCAAATCGCAATGAATTATCTTATGATCTTTTTAGTAAATAAAAATAATTATTATATAACAGTAATATATAAGTTTAATACATCATATATATATAGAAATAAATATTAAAAAATATCTAAATATTTTAGTATTTTAAGGCTTGAAGTATTTGAATTGCGAACCTACGAATGAGCCCCTATGAAATGCCTCTAAAATTGTTATTCTTAATGAATTCATAGAGATTTATGTTTAGAAGTTCAAAACCAATAATTAAATGCTTTCTGAATATTAATTTATAGATTTTAATTAAAATATAACCCTAAAAATAGTGAGGTTAAAAATATAGTTTATAATATCGTGTAGTCTTTGATTCTGATGATATTATTCACATCATCTGGGTCATGCTCTTTCAAATAATTAAGAATCTTAAGTTCAACACCTGCCTAGTGGTGGAACCGCTTTTTGTTTCTGATTATCTTCAATGCAACGAATTAATTGGTTTTGTAATTATTAAAATATAACTGTCAATTGAAATTTTCCATTGTTTAAATGGAGAGAGAATATAAAAAAATAATAAAGAATTTTAGTAATCGTAGCATTTCAAAGCTTGACCGAAACTACCTTTTCCCAAAAAGTCTAAGACTTCATATCTATAAGAAATATGATCTTTCAGAACCACTATATAGTCACCTCTATCATCATCGTATCCATAGTTATGTTATTATTTTTTAGTATTTATTCATTTAAAACATCAATCTGACATACTTCAATATAATTTCATATAAATGTGGTTACAAAGGAGACCCATGAATTTTCTAAGCATTCAAACCCAAGAAGTAGACTTCTTTTTAATCCAAGATTTCTCCCTTCTCATAGTCAGTTAAATTATTCAAAAACAGCTTAAGCGCTTTCCCAGGTGTGATAGGATACTAAACCTCATCCACATCAATTTTAGAGATAGACTATGGATTAGAGTATTAATGATTTGCTGTTTAATTCATGGAAATTTAAGCTTTTAATTGCTCTTTTAATGTTTAAAGTGCTTGGTTTTTCTTCTACTCTTCAGCAGTTAGTTATTAATCTTTTTATTGATGTTGGCTTGATGGAGCAGCTTCTGACTGGTTTATCAGGCTTTAAGCAGGAGCATGATGGTTATGAGTTGAGTGAGAAACATCAATAAGCTTTGTCTCAATCTGCTGAAAGTCAGTCATCGAATTTTTCTTGCTTTTAATGATAGGACCTTAACTTGACTTCTAATGCATAATCATAGAGTGCTTGTTAGTTCCCGGCTAGCCCAGGTTTAAACTAACATTCGAGCTGCGCTTTGTGTTTTGAGCACTCTCTTCAAAATTTTCTTCTTGAATTGTCTCTTCAATGTTATTTCCATTCATTTTAGCACCTCTCCTGGTATTCTACTTGCTCAAGGCCTGCTAATCCTGATTTAAGATTAAAGAGCCAGACATTTATATAGTGGAATTTGTTAATGTCAAGGATTTCTGGTGGTGAGTTTATGATAGATCAATTTGTTAAGAGGAATTTAAGGGAGGTTTGTTAAAGTCATTAGCAGCTGTTACTCCTGTTTTTGGCTTGTCCTTCATGAAATTCCTGAGGTTGTTGTTTTACTGGTGGTGAGTGTCCTTGGCAGGGGAGAAGGTGTCTGGGGAGTTCAAGATTGAATCTTAAGTGGCAATGTGAAGCTGCTTTTTTTGGTTGTTACTGATCGAGGCTCTGTGTGATTTTAGTTAAATCTAAAATTTAATGAGAAATATTAATTATATGATTAAAGTATATTTTTATATCGTTATTACAAATTATTATCTGTAATCTATTAAATCTAAAGATAAATAATATGAAATTAATTTATTATATAGTACATTTTAGGTGTATATATTTTTTTACTGAATTCAATTGTACTTTTATTGGCTTAATTATTAATTCCTCTAGAACTTAATTGATTCTTTGTCGCACCAATTTTACCAACAGCCCCCAAGAGCCCATTGCTACCAACCCCAGTGTTTTTAGGACTAAACATTGTAGAATTTACCTATCCTTAGCCTCCTACTGATTGATATTGCTTAGTAGCCACAATTGAATTATTCTATATTTGAGCTTGTAGTTATTATTGCTGTAGAGTCAAAGTTGTGTTATTACTTGCACCAATAGTGGACATTTTTCTGTATGATTCAGCGCCTGAGAGTGATTAGTTTGCTGAGCCAGTAAACTGAAAACTTTTCTTAGATTTCTCTTTTGAAGTCTGTGGACCTGCCCCACCACTGGTGCTCAGGTCAATG
>ARYC01006353.1:0-30848 GCA_000711775.1 Oxytricha trifallax
CACCCTGCGCCAGCTGCGCACTGACAAGGACCTTGGCCTGAAGAAGATCGTGCTGCTCATGGACAACGCAGTCAATCACAAGTACTCTGAAGTGTTGGAGACTGCCAGGAAGTTGAAGGTGACAGTGCTATTCAATGCCGAGTACTCACCATGGCTCAACCCCATCGAGCAGCTGTTCTCATACATCAAGAGGCATCTCAGGCAGGAGCAAGCAAACAGCAAGTAAGGATAGTAGCCATAACTTTATATAGGATTCACTTGGTTAAGAGGCTCTCCCAGATCCTGAAAGCCATGACCAAGAGTGATGTGAACAAGCTGTGGGCTTTCAGTGTCAAGCAATGGTGCACTACCATTAGACATGGGTTCGTTTGAGTCAACCATCAATGACGATGAGTGGAGTTGCAGGTGCTCTTGCACCAGTCAAGACAAGCATGAATAGCAGTTGAACTGTTAAATTAATTGATTAAAACTTTCCTATTATAAATCACGCTTTTAAGTTTAAGTTTAAACTAATCAATCGCCAACCTACTCAAACCTCTCTCACCTCCGCGCATTGCTGAGGTCAAGTCCACAATACACCAACGATGGTCCAACAGCTTGAGCTACCAATTATGGCACCGATGGAACAAGGATGGAGCAATAGATTTAGGATCTAGAAGATGAGAATGGATTGCCGATTGCCTCAACTCAAGCCTATCGACGACGAATCGACATCAAGTGATCATGCCAGATCGACGCCAATTGACGGTGTCAAACGACCATGTAAATCATCGAATTCTTGCCAAACATCGAAATCAAGTGTTTGATTGTTGATGAAAAAATTGGGGTTTATATTAAGGTGCTGAAGACTATAATGATCAAAATTTTTAGTAAAATGCACGGCAACAACTTAATGCTTTTAGAGAATTGGTTATAATTATTAATTTATTTAATTTCTACAATTTCCTATTTTTACGTATTTTATCAATAATGATGTAGTATTTTAGATTTTGAAGAATATATAGTCTTTATAATCATTATGAACTAATAATAAAATGTTTTAATCAATAAATATAATGAGTTTAATGAAAATATTTGAACCTTTATAAGAATAGGACAGCTTATGAACAGGATTATATGATTTGTTAGTGAAATAATTTTTAATTTGATTAAAATTTTATTTTTAATATTGAGATGAGACCCCCCCCATTTAATACATAGCCTATTAGAAACCTACCCTCCCCCAAAATATATACAAAAAAATCATTCATAAATTCAATAAACTTGCAGCGACTCATATTTAAATGATGTGCTTGACTATTCCAAAAAAAGAATTTATTAATAGAAATTTTTACTTTTAATATCTGCAATTAAGCTCTAGAGATTTATTAATCAAAGCTATTTTATAAGATTTACATTAATCAGATTAGGGATGGTATATTAAAATTAAAACAGAAGTATGATGTGATTAAATTAAAAAATTATGTTTTGAGCTTAATGATTTTGTTAGTCTTTACAATAATTCAATTATAAAATCAATAAAATAGATTTGCTAGATAAAATTTAAAAATTGGAAAATTCAATAGAAATTTCATTAGAAAAATTGGGAGCTTAAATCTCAAAAATTTAAATAGAAACAGAGGACAAAGTCTTAAAATATATCTATCCAGAAAAATGAGAACAAGAAAAGATAGAATATACCTTAATTAAACTTTAAATAATTTAAATTTTAAATTCTAAGAATTTCTTAAAAAAAACTTTTTTTAGCGTTATAGTATCAATTAAAAAGTAAAGTACAAATCGAAAAATAAATAAAAAAGTAGAATTAAGAATGATTTAGCTGATTAAATATATGTTTTTATTTTTGTAAACAAATTTTTTATTTTATATTTAATTCATATTTATTATATACTGTTTATCACTTTAAACTTATGATTTGTTCTGTATAAATAATATATCTGATTAAAAGTGTAAATCATTTAGGAAACATTAAAATATCTTTTTCAATTTATTTTATTTTTTAGAAAAGTTAATTTGTTGAGTAGCCTTATTATAAGTCTTCTTTCGATTTAAAAATTTACAGTGATATCAAGTTATTACCCAGTATTAATTCTGAAGATTAAATAAAATTTATCTTAAATTTATATGATAAGTTATATTTTGATAATTAACTACGCAAATAAATGAGCTAAAATATTTATAAATTAGAGTTATTCATTCTTATACATTTTCATGTGAGTTTTTAATTTTATAATCTTTAAAATATTTTAGGAAAGAGAATATTACTTTTGTTACGATTGTTCGCATTGAACCGGGATTTGAAACAACTCTAATGTACAAAATAAAATAATAGATTTAGAAGGAAAAGTTATTTTAAACAAAAATAAAAAAACCTTGCCATTCTTATACCAGATATATTAAATTTTGATTACTTGGCTTTAAAGAAAGACTACTAAACAAAAGCCAAATTTAAAAAAAACTTGGAATGCTATGATATATTGATTGATAATTTTATCGAATATAAACATGTTTAAAACACATTTTTTAATTGTTGAATTTTTTTTATGATTTCTTTTGATAAGTTATAATTTTATGATTAATTTTATTTATAATCTTTATTATTAAATTATACATTAATTATAATTTAAAATTAAAAATCTTTTCTAAATGAATCTTTCAGAATTATAAAGCGAAGTTTAAACATTAGAAAAAAAGGTTAATAAAATATATCGAAGAAATCATCATATATTTAATAAAATATACTCTAAATTGAAACCATTATGCTGTTAAAATTTAGAATTATTAGATTTTTAAGTTGATACTTTTAGTTCTGTGAGATTACATGGTAATGATCTCATAACTACATATGTAATTAATGAAGTAAACAGCCACAATAATTGTTTAAAATTTATGAAACGGGGTAGCAATCAGAATCTCTAAAACCATTATACAAATATTTAAGTGTCTTAATTTTAAATAAAATTGAGAAAGTATAGGAAATAAAAAAAATAAAATTACGGAATCGGTATAACTTTAAAAAATTTCAATGAATTATAGAATCTGTTAAGTTTCCACAAATAGTAAAAGCATGTTTTACATTAAATTCTATATCTCAAAATATAAATATTATCTCTATATTTCTTTACAATCATCATCTGTATCATGATATTTTAATTGAACAACTTGATAAATCATTGTATTTTGAGCTAATTAAGGCATTATATCAATATCAACTATTTTTTCAACTAGAACAAACTTACTCTATAACCTAGAAAGTCTTTTCTCCATATCAGAAGAGCATTAAGTGTATGTGATATTGGTACAAAACTTATCAAACAGTTATTTTCATATCATTAGTAGTAAAAACTACAGCATATTTTCTGGATAAGACTGTGTCCTTGATTGTGTTGTTTATCCTGGTTTTAGCTAAGAAAATTATAATGTGATTAAAAATTTCAATAAAGGAATTAATTTAGCTCTTCCATATTATTTAATTCAAATTTTATTATACTTAAATATGAACATAATTACTACAATAAACTATAGCTTAAGAGTAAAAATTATAACATTAAAAGAGAGTATCTTTCTAATGATAGCAAAGATTATTAATATTTTATTCAACTAATTTTAATTTTTCAAAATAAAACATATTTACCATTATAGTAATGTCTCTTAAAATATGTCAAGAATATATAATTACTTAAAAGTAAATCATTAAGTGAGTTTTATATATGATTTTTAAAAGAAAAATTTTAAATCAGTAAAAAATGAATAATCTTTAATATTATTTAAGCTATCTGATATTAAATTTATATAAATTTAGCTTTTTATAGTCTCTTTAAATCCCAATAGTAATAAGGTATATTGATCTATATATGTTCATATCATAAGATTTTGGATTTTTGAATATTTACGATAATTTATAATCTTTAAAATAAAAAATGGATATTATAATCTAGAATGGGTAAAATAACCATGCAATATTAAAATTCTAAAGCTAAAAAATAAATGAGATGATTGAATAAACATATAAATTGTTAAGTGATGTTGAGATGAATGAAAACTAGATTTATGAAATAATCAATAATGCAATAGTCGAAATTTTTAAACCAGAGAAATGAAAACCATGAATGTAATTCTAAAATTATTTTTGAATTTTTTAGAAATTTTTGAATAAAGTTAATATTTTATTAAATTTATATTTTAAATAATAATTTTTAAGTATTATCTTTAAATTTTCATTAATGTCTATATACTGCAATGTATAAATTGTTGGAACAAATAATTAGAATAAAATTAAAATATTTAAAAATTCATTTTTTATAAAAATATTCTGGGGATATTTAATTATTTTATTATTACAAAATTACAAATTATTTCAATAAATTCGTCATAAATTATAATCTAATTGAAAAAAGTTATTATTAATTTTAATTTCCAATAAATACATTTATTGCTCTTCCTTATTTGATTTAAAATATGACCACATTTTTAATTTTAATTACTATAAATAAAATATTTCATTATGCAAGTAATTCTGTAAAGATTAACGTTTAAACTTGTTTAAGTTTAAATGTTTATAAATTAATTTAGAACAATGTAAATTTTTAGAAATTGAAATCTTTGTTTTCCATTCAGACATGGTGACGTATTAGTTTTAACTTACTAAGAAATTTATATGCAATAATGATGTTTGTGTCAAGTACTATGCTCACATTTTAGATATCAATAATACTTTTGCTAAGTTTCTAGAAATTTATAATTATTTGTTTATTCATCATTATACTACAATTTTATTTAGTTAATCTATGCTTGATTACGCACATACTTGCTCACTAAAATTCTGCTAATAAATAAAAATTAGGTAGTTATAAAAGTTTAATAGCATTTAAAATTATTTATAATACTTTCAAAATTTATATTTGATTTTTTAATTCCTGAATCAATTGCATTTCAGAAATATAATTATTAATTTAAAATTATAATGGACATTTAAACTTTTGATA
Source organism: Oxytricha trifallax (assembly GCA_000711775.1). Lineage (NCBI taxonomy): Eukaryota > Ciliophora > Spirotrichea > Sporadotrichida > Oxytrichidae > Oxytricha > Oxytricha trifallax. The sequence continues at coordinate 4,986 of ARYC01006353.1, forward strand.
AAATTATAAATTCATAAGTAAATAAATACAACAAATTAGAAGAAGAATTGAATAATAAATTTGAAAATGAATTATAAAAATAAATAAAAATGTGCTGCTAAACATCTACAACTTAAGATTTGCTAATTTAATTCTAAAGTTTGAGATTTGCTCAACATTCAAACCAACGATAATTGTTAACAAATGTCTTAAGATACAGTTTTTATAATTTTAAATATCGTAGGAATACATTTCATTTGAGAAATTAAATTTTAATGTATTAAGATATCAAAATCTTGACAGTTAACTTTCTTAAATCCAAGACAATATAGAATTTGTTTGATAGGGATTAAAAATAATCTGGACTTTAATACTAGTATACCAATTAATAGCACCCTTAAGAGAGATAAATCGACTTAAATTTTTGGTGATTTATTTTGTAAATTTTTATGTTCAAATTTGCAGTTAATTTTTTATCGCTCCAGGGAAAAGATAAAGGGGTACCGTATGCTGTAAAGACCATCTTATTTTTAATTCTTTAAAAAGCGAGTACCATTTTCACAAGGATTAAAGAAAGTTAATTGCAAAGATTCTTATATTTTAATTAATATAATTAATTTCTATGATAGTAATTCAGCTAAAATATTGAGCAAGAACAAAAGTTTTCTTAGCCGATTCAACTAAAGCAAGAAAATAAATTTTATTATTTAATAAAAATGATTTAAACAATTATGAAGGGGAATATTTACGATTTTAAATCGATGTGCTCTTAATTAATAATGAGAAATTGTTGCTTGAATATGAAAAAAAGGTTTAGAATTTAAATGTCGAGAGCTTTATCAATCAATCTATTATTACTAAAGTATATGCTATTTCGAAAATAAATTGAATCAATTTTTTAATTATAATTCACTTCTTAAACATTTTTATCTTAATTATAATTATTTGCAGATTTGTTAAGAATTAGTCAACATTCAATTTATACCAAGATAAAAATAATTAATTACAATTCTCCTTAAATAAATTTAAGATTAAAATAAATTTATAATTAAAAAGATAATTTCTTATTTTATTTATTCTAGTTATATTTGCTTTATTTCACCAGAAAAATGATAAAATCAACTAGATTATAGGCATAATATTTAATTTAAAATTATCAATCCCAATTCAATAGATTTATTGATTTTTACAATTAAATTTTTTATTTTTAAATAAAAATTCTAATTTAAGTATTGTAAAAAAGCCTTGAAATTTTTTATAATATTAAAGATATTTTTATTATGTTTTATTCATATTACAATAAAAAATTTTAACTTCAATATTAAATTAAATTATATTTTTAATTCTATTTCAAAAATGACTGCATCGTTTATTATAGCTTTAAATAAATAATATTTTATTAATTTAACTTTAAATTTAAATTTAAGGTATGACCATTAAAAAAATCAATTCTTTTATATGAAAGTCAATATCTTTACAAATAAAATTAATTATGATCATATTTTATATAAAGTTTCATTAATTAGAATAAACTTTCATTTTCAAGGGCAATCATTAAAAAAAATACGAAATTAGTATTTAAAAGAACTATTGTAAGAAATACATTATTTAAGTAAAATTGACCATACATTTATTAATTTTTTTTATTTTTAATAAATCAAAATATTTGGATGAGTTCCCGCTTGTATATTTCTTTTATTTTTTAATTATTATAACTAAAATTATTTATTTGAAATATAACTATGAAAATTTTAAGTTTTATCGAAGTTAAATTTTCATCTCTATAATCAATGAATATCGCTGGGATTTGTTTGTGTCTCTATGTGGTAAAAGCAACATGTAAACTTCATAAGCTGATATTATTTTTGATTGACAGTATATTAAATGCTAGACTTGGATAATTGGAGAAGTTAATTAAAAAAATGTAGCATGTCTTGTCATAATCTCGTCTGCGAATTATGGATTCTAGGTTAGGAGAAAAAAGAAAACTTTCTGCATGATTTCCCATACCTATTAACATAATTTAAAATAAGCACTAAAGGGATATTTGCAATCACAATTAAATAATATTTCTCATAAATTAAATTTATATTATTCTAACATTTAGGATAATTATTAGAGTCTATTATTCAAATATTTAAATCTGACATTTATTAAGATATTTTTAATATTATTATAATAATTTAAAAATAATCAATTTGATATGAATCTCAAAGAATTTTAAAGATAATTATTTAGCTTAGAAATCAAAATTCTACAATTAAGTTATGGTAATAAAATGTAGTTCTTCAAAATATACTCACAATTAAAAAAATGAATTGTTTATCAACTGAAAAATAAGATTTCGAAGGAGATTGGAGCATGATTAGTAACAACTTGAATGGTTTGAAATTTATAAGGAGATTGGTATTTTAAAAATTTATCAAAGATAATAACCAAGATTACATAGCATTTAGCGAGAATAATCCTTTATAAAAATAATTGAAGCAAGCCTAATTATAATTAGAAAATTTTGATATAAACACCACAATGGGTTTTAAATCTTCTAAAGATTATATTGCTATAATAGAGAAATTAAAACATTCAATTGACCAATATTAGAAAGAATGGGTGATATCAGATAAAGAATATACTCTTATGATTAACGATGCTATAATAAATTTTATAAAACCAGAAAAATGAAGATATTATGCCTTATTTCTTAAGTTATTTTGCTAAAAACATCTTTGATTAACTCTGTTAAAAGTTATTTTATTTTAAAGATTTTTTTCAGCTTTTGCCTATTTTTTTAATTAATTAAAGATGTAATTTCATATTATTTATTATATTAATTTCTAAAATAATATAATTAAGAATATTTTTTAGGTAAAGGCTTAATATAAAAATAATTAGAAGAAAGGAAGTACAATTGCTTTTAGTAATTATATAATATTTATTGTTCATTTCTTAAGATATTTTTGTCTTCTGAATTCAAGGCTAAGCTTGAAATTGCAATATCGATTTATAATAATAGTTGTTTAAAAATTTTTTTTTATCTTTTAGATAAATCAAATCAATTACTAAACCTAAAAAATTTTGTGCTCATGTAAATTTAAAATATTTGCCGAGAAAATTTATCACTTTAATAAAAATTATAATTATATTTTTCAAATTTTAATAAATGGAACTTATTTAAAATAGCTGCTACTAAAATTTATTATAAAACTTTAATGATCATAAATAAAATTTAATGAGAAAACTCAAAGAAATAATAAAGAGTTAATCAAAAAGTTACCAGAAACTTTATTGTTAAAATTTATAAATTGGGGACTTTTTCTTTAATTAACTTATCAGAAGTAGATAATTTAATTAATTTGAAATTAATAAAATATTCTCAAAAGCTATTGTCATTAAATATAAGAATTCAAAAGAATATTGTTGAAACATAATTATTTTAAAATCTAAAAAATAAAAATAAAAATAGAATATTTTTTTAGCGCTTAAAATAGGGTTTTTGATATGATAGCACAATTCAGCAAAAAATATTTTAAAATTAAGTAAAAACAGCATTTAGGTATCAATAATAAATATGACATAATTGATCTTATTAAGTTTAATTTTATATAATTTCAACTTAATCATTTATTGATTTTAAACTTATATGTGTAATAATAATTAATATTTAATTTAATTTACATAAATAATTTTATATATTGTAATACAAACAATTTGAATAAGACTTAGATTACATTAATTTAGAGTTTGAAGTTTTGCTTAATAAATTAAAGGGCAGAATAATTCTTTTTTAAAGTAATGAATAATATAAATTTTGCAATAAAGATAATCAACTTGAAATTGAGTGTTTGAAATTTTCTATAGAAAAAAATTTGAGAAAACAAGAAGCATTTATAGAATAAATTTAAATAAGCAAAGATATAGTTAATGATACTATCATTAGATATATTAATCCAGAAAAATGAATAATGAAATTAATTTACTAAACTTTTAGAAATTAATATTTTTACATTACATAATAATTTTTTAATCTTAAAATCGATTTCAATTTAAAATATGAATGAATTAATAATTTAAATAATTCTATTATTAAACTCATTTAAAAAATTAATACATTTTAAAAGAAGAATTATTTTACGATATAATTATATAAAATAGATATTCAAATTAATGAAATTATATGAATTATTAATTTATTTAATATCATGATATCATTTTAATTATATAACTTTAATTTTGGATTTCTTTTGTTGAAAATTATTTTATATTTTAATGGGCTGTTTATTACTTTTACAAAATTCTTGCATTCAATTCATTTTTCTACGTTTATTTTACTTTCCTCTATAATTATTCAATGATCTCACATATTTTTGTTAATATTTTTATTTAGCTTTTTATAAGCTCATGACTAAATTGTCTCATAAAAATTTAGATTATTCTATTAGATTTAATTTAATTCTAGAAACTCATCATACATTTATATAATCTTATTTCTTTCTTAATTTGATCAATATCTTTTATGTTATTGATTGATTGATCATATTATTAAATAAATAATAAAGAATTCCTCTAAAACGATAAGAGATGTCTTTTATTCATAAAAAAATACTCGTCTAACTCTTTAAATTAAAAAAAAATCTTGTAAATCTTTGAATATAGTTTAAAAATGGTGATTTAGATAAATTAAAATGCTTCAAATTTTGATTTATTGCTATTATAGTTTTGATGAAGCAATTTAAAAATATTAATAAAAATAGTATTGAATGGTATTTCAAATATTTTATTGAAGCAATTTATAGAATTTTACTCTATGTTAAAAATAAAGGCTTAACTCTAAATGTTCAAATAATATATATTTTATTTTAAAAATAAACTTTTAAATATACTTTATAATATAAAATTAACAATCATATGAATGCATCTTTGTTACAAAATTTAATTGAAAAAATTTATATATAAAAATTAAATGATTTTAAACATTTTCTCCAAATCTTTGAAGATAATGAAAACTTTAAGTTCAAAAGTGTAATGAATTTGCATATGAAATTTTTTTCTTATTACATAAATAATAAGGATTTATTGAACTATAATAGATATAATCTCAGCAATGAACTAGATATTGAAAAATTTATTATAATTTCAGCAGACAGCCAAGTAATCATTAATGTGATTCATATTTAGTAATATTAATGGAGATATTAATATTAAATTATGAAATTGAAAAATTTATGAAATTCAGATTGATCTCAGATAAAATATTTGCATTAATTAAGATCGAATAGTATAAAACCAAAAAGATAAATCAAAGAGAACAATTAATATAGTAAACTTTAAAAGATATTTAAGATATTCACTAAAGACCATGACTTCTAAAATTTTAAGTTCCTAATAGCGTTAATGTAAGTTTTAAAGGTAATTTGGATTCATTAATTAATAAGTATCAAATAACTATATCCTGGCAAGGCCAACTTCTTCTAGAAGTTTTTGGCACCCAGGTTTTTCTTAAGAGATTTATTGATATTCCTTAAAGAACTTACTTTGCTAATAGGAATGGACTTTATTGATTGAAGAATTCATTATTGATCACATTAACCCTGAAAAATGAAACCATTTAAAGTATTTAATAAATTAATTTAAATTTGATTTAGGAATTTTTATTTTTATTCAAAATTTAATCTTAATCTTAATCATCTTAAAATATTATATTTAAATTTTCGGCGTTAATATTTGTTTAAAAGTAAACTGGGAAAATTAAAATTTTTATTTTTGTTGAGCATATATAAAATACAATATAGTTAGACTGTATTAATGGAAAATATTGTTATAGCTTGGCAATATTAAATTTTAGCCTTTTGGAGTGTAGAAAATTAAAAATTAGACAAAATTTTAAGAAATAAATTGTAATCGCAAATATAAATTTAGGAAAACTTCACTTTTTATGTTTTATAGCAAAATATTATTAATAAATAAATTGTTTTATTCATAGCACATTTAATTAAATCTTAATTATTTAATAAAATATCTCAAAGTGCATATAAAAATAGATTATAGCAGTTCCATACTATTTCATAAATATTTTATACAGCATTATTATTTAATGCATTTATTAAAACTCTTTTAATTGCCTAAATAATTTTTATTTATAATTTACTAAAATTGGGAAAGAAAAATTATATAAAACTTTTTTTGTTGTTGATCTAGGACGATCTAAATATTCAATATAATTTATTAATAATTAAATCTTAGATAATAAATAAAAATTTATTGTTTTATACCATTTTTTATTTAAATGAAATATAAATGTTTTAGATTAATAATAAATTGAAGAGATTTATTTAATTTAAAAACATGGCATATTGAATCTTTAATTTTTAAATTTTAAAATCTAAATTTCTGACTTTACTTTAATCCTAAATATTCTTATATAATATCTGCCTTTTAATTTTATATTTCATTATAGATGAAATGATTATGAATTACTAAATATAAAGTGAATATGAAAATTAAGAATAAATATTTTTAATATTAAATATATAATTATTTATTGTTATTATTATTACTAAGCGTAGACATTTTAGTTATTTGTACTTATTACTACAGGGTTGAAGATATTTTTCCAATTAAATGTCATTCTTGTATTTTTTGTCCTTTATTTCTACTGGTAGGCTAATTTGATCGTTTGGACCTAAATGGCTCTTATATGGTTCTTCTAGGGGGTCTTGTCTCTTGTCATCTTCTCTCACATCCCTACTTGCGTCTAAGAACATTAACTAAAACTGGGAATATCATCATTGTGTGGTATGTCCCTTGACTAGTAATCGTGCCAATCACCAAAGCCTGATCAAGTTTTAATTCTTTTTATAGAGATTAATTTATATTTTATTTTTAAGTTTTGACTTCTAGTTAAAATTCATATTAAAATTGATCAGCTATTCAATTTTTCCAGAAATAATAAAAATATTTCTTTTTTCAAAAAGATTAATAAGAAAATGCGTCATAAGTATCATTTGAAAAAAACAGATTTTTAAAGGATAGTTTTACATCTAGATTTTCATATTTTAAAACCATAAATAATTTTAAAAATTTTTTTTATGTCAAAATTAGAAAAATATCAAGGATATTATTTGTTTTTATTTTCTAATGCCCTATTAATGAAATTATACGATTTAAAAAGATAATATATATTAAATTTAGGAAAATTTTAAGATGTGAATCAAAATTTTCATAAGGATCAATCAAAATTATTTCATCATATAAAGTTATAACTTGAGGATATGATTAATGATGCTATGATCATTTATTAAAAACCATAACAATGTATATAACGAATTAAATCTATTCTAATATTAATAATTTAATTTATATTTTAATTAAATAGTTACTTTACTTTTAATTTATATTCTTCTCTTAATAAAGTACTAACATATAAAAAATATAAGATCATGATTTAAGTCAAAATAATCTTTAAAAATAAATATAATTATTTTCAATACTATTACTTAATTATGATTTAATTTTTAACTTTTAATATAATAAAATTTTTTTATATTTTGACTATTTTTGAATATTTAAATGATATAACTTAATATTACATAATTTTGTAATTTATTATAATATTAATTTAATATTGCTATTTATAATTTGATTGAAAAAAATTTCTACTTATACTATTTTGTAATATTTCCAGTCATAATTTATTATTAAATTTCGAATAATTTTATTAACTTTATTGTGTGTACAATTCGTATTTAAATCATTTACTCTTCTTTAATTTAATCAAATAAACTAGCATAATAAAGATTAAAACCCTAACAAATTGTCAGTTAAATAAATAAGCTCATTCTCAACTTATTACTTATTAGTTCGAAATGAGTATTTTATAATTATTTATTAACATTCACATTTTTTTACATACTAGTAATAATGGAAATCGTAGAAATAATAGAAAACTAAAGCTTCAACGATTTAATAGGAAATTATAAGCATTAAAACTTAGATTGTTTCAGAAAATTCAAGCATGCGATAAAGAATTTATCAACAATTTATTAGGAAATGCATTCAAAATCCCAAAACCCCTTAATGACGTTTATAAGTGCTTTGATTTGTAGGCATAGTAGGGGTCTTATTGGGGTTAGAAGAGAAAACGCAGGTTTTTTGTGAATTTAATTAATATTAAAAGAGTATTAGTGTACTTGATTCAAACAAATAATATCTGCTTATCTTTGTGGTACCTCTTGAATCTAGCTCTCTGGAGTTCTTCATGTAAGTCTTCTAAAGATTATCTTGGATAAGTTGGAGCTCTAACGATTATCATTTCTACAAACTTTTTAATATCATTGCAGACATCTTCCTGTTATAAATGTTAGAAGCCGAACTTATTTATTATTTTTCGGGCTTTGTTCCAAAGTAAGACATACTTTCCATATCGCACTCTAAGATTATGGCAGCAACTGCCCATACATCCCATTAAACATAGCCATTAGTCCACTTTTCCCTGATTGGAAAGTATACTGGATTACCAAGCAACTTAGCCAAAGTCACTATTACTTATCTTATTGCTCTATTAAAATCAATGACTACAATTTCTAATGGAGAGAGATTTAAAATAACAATTTCAGGCTTAAAATCTCTATGTACATACCCAAGTTCATGGACCTAAAAACACCCTTAATCATTTCTGACAGTATCTTATTAAATCATCTGGGTATCAATCATGATAGGTATACTCTTTCAAAGTCATTTCAAACTTTTTCAATCTTAATGCAACTAAGCGATTCCCAAGAATAACTTCATCAAGTCTAGATAAGTTCTTAGACTAATTTTTCTAAGCCTCCCTCAGAATTATGTATTCATTTAGAAATTCAATTTGATACTGCTCATTTTTAATGAGAAACTTAAAAGGATATACTTTGTAAGCATACTCATCAACCACTATAAGCTTAGCCTTGTTTGGCAGGTCAAAATGCAAGTAATTTCAATACAGCTTTCAATATCAATTGCATTAAATGCAGGTTTATACTTAGCCCTCATTTTTAGACATGCTATAAGAGTACCATTTGCTGGCTGATTCATTGATTCAAAACTCTTCTGCCTCTTGAGCCTTTCCTCCTGTTCTCTTTATGACTCAAGAGAGTTATTTTTTCTTTTAGCAGGTATAATCTTTTATACATCTTTATCTTTAATTATGAATTCACTTAAGTGGTGCTTTGCATAATTCTCTTTACTTATTTTTTTTTGGCTTAGTGAGTTTAAGACTTCTTGTATGTTGTGCACTAATACTTCCCATCTACTTTATCATGCTTGTAGAACTTAGTTAAACTAGAGTGTATCACTTTGATGTGCCTCTTCAAACTAGACTCAACTGATAAGGACTTTTAGCAGTCTTTACATTAAAATGAATTTATTTTTTCTATTCGTTGCTGTTCTTTATCTTCCTCGACCAATTCAACTCATATTTAAACTCCTATCTCTGCACTCTAATTCTTGTTTTAAAATTGAATTTGAATTAACTCAGCATCAAATTCTAGAGCTCTCAGCTCAACCTCTTTTACAATATAAATTACTTCTGGTTTCTTGGAGGAGCCAAAGTTGAATAATGATTAACTTGTTCGAAGAAAAACTGCATTTCGATTTAAGTTGGGCCCCATGTTTAAATTCATATTACATATCAAATTTCTATTATAAAGCTCTAATAACATTTCTGGTTATAGTCACTCTGTATAGGAGTTGATACGACAACAATTATGGTTGAATATAAGGTGTTAGAGATCATATTTATGCTTAGTTTATAAATATAATTTTTCTAATTTCATACTTAATAATTTCGATTTTGGTACCAACCAATTATAAAACTGGGTTGATACTGGTACCAATTAGGTTTTGAACCATTTTGGAACTTTTCCATTAAAACCTCATTAGTTTAAAACTAGGTTACTAATTAAGATATGGTACTATTAAATTGGTACCAATTAAAATTAAACGAATTTAGTACCATTACTAATTAAATTAAAACAAATTTAGGACTAATTTAATGGAACTAAATTGATTAAAATGGAGCTGCATCTCTGCAGTTTGTTACAGCTTCTGCAAACTTTCTCTACGTATCTTTGCAGGGTTGACCTCCTATAAGATGCCCATATTTAATAGTAAGTTTTAAACAGTAGGATCCAGAACTCTATATATTAAAATTTGAAATTCAATAACAAGAGAAGGAACAAGGATGGAATCTATAAGTACTGCAATGAAGAGGGTTGAAGCTTAAGAAATGATATCAAGATTTAGAAGCAAGGAAGATCTCTATCGATACCTCACTCAGCATGGTAAGCATGTGACATATACTAAATCACATACTATAGTGGGTTTATTGCTTCCAACGATGGAAGGTACCAAAATTTCATTCTTAAAAGCTATACTCTGCGATGAGAAGAAAGCCATTAAAAACAATGAAATAAAGTTGATAGATATACCAAACTACCCAGAGATTTCAGTCACTAATCTCTACGAGGATGCGATGTAAGATGAAGAGCTGGTAGTTTATCTTCCTACTAAGAAACAACTCTCTAACAAGTTCCCAGAAAGGAGCTTCTTCTTTGTTATTCTTGGCACTTTAAGAGAGAGTTATCTCAGAGAAATCATTGAAGAAGCTCATAAGAAACGCTATTCAATTTCTCCTGAAGATTAAAAGAAGCAAGGCATACTAATAAGCGAGACCTGGCTCGCAGAGCTTAAGAGGCATCCATTCCTCTCTAGTAAGCTTTGATTCATAACTTTGTAGGGAAACCTGGAACTGGCATATTCCTAATGAAATACATGCAAAGGTTCAAAGAGAGAGAAACTCACAGATTATTCATGAACTGAACTTTAGACTTTATAAAGATGTTTAAAAGCCAGATGAAATGAACATAGATGCAGGTGCTGGCACAAGAGAATAAATATGGGTCCAAGCAACTCATTAGAAGAGGAGAAGAAAGAGAAGCCTAACCCATTTATGGGCCATTTTAATATGTGAATATTTTCATTCGTTTAAATCTAAAACTTATTTATAAACATTCATTCTTCCCTCTCTCGCACAAATTATTGTCTTATATACACTCAATTACTCTCTTACAACTGCTTTGAATCAAGTCTACTGTATCAATGGGCAAAACATGCATAACATGATACAGCAGCAGCTTTTTATAGTGAGTTTTGAATTAACTCCAGTAGAATTCAATTCCATTAAATTAAGGGCTATAAGGAACGTTGCTTACAGGAGTTTTGTTTAACTCTTCATAAGCTTTATTAGACTCTTTAGTCTTATGAACTAAAAGGTTGTCAACAAACAGGATGATCTCTTGGTTACTATACTTCTCTCTGAGCTTATACAGGAACTGTATATACTACTCTCGCTTAATAGAGCGAGGGTGTTTAAAATAACTCTCTAATCCTGAATCTTCACTTATACCAGCTAAAATTGCATGGGTAACTACCTTCACTTTTTAATCATAAACTCTTTCTAATCATGTTTCTTGTACCAAGACTTATTTACAAAAGTGTTGAAGGTGAATACAGCTTCATCAGCGTGGATGAACTTATGTTTTTAGTAATAGCTCTCTACATTTAATCATATATAAAGTTTAAATTATTACTATAAAATGGCACTGTAAAATTAATCAATCTTTTTACTCTGTTTACAGTCTTGAAAGTAATACCATTTCTTCTATAAATATTGGCTATAGTTTAAGGAGAGATACTCATGTCAGTAAACCTGCGATGAAACTTAACAGCTCTCTAGTCAAGATTAAAATGTGGCCAATACTTTAAAGTCTTAGAGTCACAGAGGTAGTCAATATTGGTCTGGGTGAACATTTATTTTCTTGCTGGATGTTTTCAAGAACCAGAATTAAAATGCTAAACAGCTAACATGCAGTGATACCTAACAGTTGAGGCATCTTGTGTTAGAGCTTTGCTATAGTTTCATAATTAAGCACTGGCTTAACTTAGTATATATTAATAATCGTACCATACCTAAGCTTAAGCAGTAAATCTAAATATTTCTCATCATAAATGCGCCCTAAATTTCGCTATTTTCTATTTCTTATTTTGCAATTTGACCTAATTTCTCTACTAACCCATATAAGAAAAAATAAAAAGCACTTATAAACCTGACTTAGGGGTTTTGGGGTTTTGATTGTTAAACATTGAATATTCAAGAGTTCTTAAGTGATACGTAGATCTCCTAGAGACTTAATACCAGTCCTTAACAAGAATTAAAGAGAGTAATTCTTGAAAATAGCAAAGGAACCTAAGAGTATTGTTAAACACGAGTTGATTTTAAAAATATAATATTTTGAACATAGTGACGATAAAAAGATAATTATAATTACTCATTGGTATCATTAATTAATTTCAATATAAGTTTATGTTTATACAGAATTCTTTCATAAACTAAAACCTTTTAAGTGAACTATTTTTTTGTAACTTTTAAATGCTAATAAAAGATTATAAGTTTATAAGAACAAAAATAAATTTGAATTAATAAATGATTAATATTAATTGGATCTTCCCAAATAATTATTAATTTGACATATTAGACATTTGTCCAAAAATATAGTAAGTAATTTGAGCAATTTGACAATTTATTTCAAAAACTAAGGAAAATAGTAAATTAATTTTAATTGAATGAGATAAATAATAAATGCACAAGAGTTTATTAACTTTAAATTAATGAGATTTCTCTATAAGTTTAAAGAAATTTAAATAAATAAAATGCAATTTTATCCAAGGTAAAGTTTAATCAAGAAAGTATAAATGATACTATCATAGAATACATTAATCCAGAAAAATGAAGAGAAATATCAGCTAAGCTTATATAAAATAATAAATTTTTAATTAATTTTTAAGTGAAATTTTGTTAATTTAAAACATGATGTTGATAACGCTATAAATTTAAAATTTCGTTCATATCTATAAATAATATTATCAATTCCTCTTTTAGAAATTAGTTTTAAAATTTTTATTACTTATCAAAATAAAAGATTATTATTTTACTTTTTAAATAATGCATTCAAATAATTAAAAAAAATTTTAATTAATAGTTTCAAGACTTCTTTCAATTATTGATGAAAGTAAAACTGTTAATATAACAAATTCAATTAGATACAAGAATTTTAAATATTTATTTTAATTTTATCTAAAACCTACAAGAATTAATATCAGGTTGATCTGAATTAAGATTGAATTATATATTGAAAAATTAAAAGAACTTACATTAAAAATAATTTAAGCAGAATTAAATTGTATTTAAATAAAATAAATGTTCATTTCTCTGGTTTAATAAGAGTTACTATTGCATTGTTAATTCTTTCTGGTAATTTTAAATAATCATTCTGAGCCTCTGTAACCAAATCTTTGGTTTATGATAAGATTTTTATAATTCCAGTGAGCAAATCCTCATTTTATTCATTATTCTCTTCAATATTTTTCAGTTATTACAATTTTATTTTTGCAAGTTTTAAATTATAATATATACGATCAGACTTTTCAAAAAATAGATCTTCATTATCTAAAACATCATAGAAAATTACAGATTTCAAAATGATATCTAATGAGTAAGGGATATTTCGGAATCAAATACTAATAACCTTATCCTGAAAATCTTTAATGGTATATACTGAGCAAATCATTGGAAGCATTTTATCGTATTACTCATGAAACTATTTGAGCCAGTTTGTGTGTAAAAGTCGATGTTCCTATTTTAATTATTTATAAATTATTTTATTTTATTAGCTGTTCATTTTTTATTGTCTATTATTAAATTTAATTATTTATATTATTTTGTTTCTTAAATATATCTAGAGATGAGATTTTCTAATAAATTTTATTTAAATATTCATATTATGAATATAAACATGTAATTATAATATTTATGATATTTAAATTTGTTATACATACAAAAATTAAGAGCATAAATATTTAATAATGATTCCCACATTATATTTGATCCGAAGATTATTATAAATAATTATGAATGAAAAACTAGCTAACTTTTGAGCATTTCCTTTGAACTTAAAATTTTGAACCTTTTGTTCTAATTAAAAGATTTAAGAAAATTTTATATAAAAGCAATTAGATTATAATTAGTTTAGCAAATAATTTAATTTTTATGGTAAGTCATTTTATTAGAATACTTTTTCTTTTCTAATTATTATTATTTTATATTTAAGTTTTGTTTAGTTAATATTCAATAAAATTAATCTCGATAATTCTTATATAGTTAGTAATCTATAAATTATTTTATAAAATATTTATTATAATTTGATGGAGAATATTAGACAAAAAGAAAATAAAAAATTTATTAAGAAATCAATAAGAAAGTTAATCAAAACCATAGAAACTAATTGGCCTCTCTAAAATACCGACTTCAACATAAAATGAAGTGTGAGACATTCAATTAATCACTTTCCAACCCAAAATATTTCGGTTAGCTTCCATAATTATAGCAGCCATGGTGGTTTATGTTAAATTGTATGATGCAGATATATTGGTAAGAAAGCTTTGAAAATTAATAAAATGGTTAGAAATGCAATGAATTCTTTTCTATTTATTCATAATTGCCAATTTTAATTGAAGTGTTAAATGAAACTTATGTGGAAATCAAGGGAAAAGAAATTGTAAAAACAAGAGAAGTATGGAAAAAATTGAAACTTAAAATTGATAGAATTCAGAAAAGTTATTTAGAAATTGTCAAAAGATTCAAAGAATTAGATGCTTAGGTGGATGCTAATGATATAATTGTTGATCATATAGCACCAGAAAAATGAAAGATTATAATTATTAATTCAATTTATATTTGCGATTAATTTAAATTTAATTTTACATAAGAAAAGGTTTGTATACAAAATTCTTTCACAAATTATATATATATGAAAATATAATTTACTTTAAAAAGATACGTCTTTAATCAAATTTATTGAATCAATTTTCAAAATATTATTAACATTAAAGCATTAAACCTATAAAGAATTTTAAATATATATTTAATTAATGTTCAATCTTCATTTATATTTTTGAAAAATTTATATACTTTCTATTTAACTATTAGAAAAAATAACATTTAACTTTAATTTGAATCTATTTTAATTAAAGTATAAGTATTAAAATAAAACGACTGCAATGTGTATAAAATAAATGATAGATATTATTTTTTTAATTATTTATCATTGATATATCTCATTTTTGAGGTTTAAGCGATAAAATAATATATTGCTAAGCTAATAAAAGAGTAAAAAAATAAAAACTATATTTATAATTGCTTCTCTTTTAAGATTATTATTTTTATTAAGAATAAGATATTTATAAAAATATGAAATGGTAATTAAGAAAAAAATATATATAAATTCGTTAATTTAATGGAAAGAGATGTTATAGAATGACGAGAAGTTTCCATTCAACGAGGCCTAGCTCGCAATGTACGTTAAGCAGCGATTATATGATGAGCGGGAAGAAGAGTTAATGAAACATGAGCAGACAGTAGTTAAAGATACACATGTTCTAAAGGATAACCTCGCTTTGGCCTAAAACCAAAATGGCGGCAAAATAAGAGCGATTTTGTGACACAGACATATTTCATATTTGAGTAATTAATAATTGCTAATTAATAATCTTTTCATTGCAGACTATTTGAACAATAAAAAACCAAAAAAATCAGAACTGTGCAATTGTATAATTTGGTCATAATCAATTAATTAGAAAAAAGTAATTAAAACTGTTCAATGTATAACTTTACAATAAGTTTAAATTTAAAAATTAATTTAATTAAATTATGACTAATGCCTCTCGTATTACTTAGAATTAACTCTTGAATCTGTTTTTATAAAATTCCTATTTGTATCTATTTTATCAATAATAATATTAATTAAATATAGCTAATATTTTTATTAAGTTTAATTGATTAGTATTGATATATATATATATATTAATTGTTAAAGATATTTGTAGATCTTAGTTAACATTTTTCCGATAATTTTTTTAAAATTATTTATATTTTTTTAATAAAAAGTTTTCATTTAAAACCGTATTTAATATATATATATATATATATTAAGTAATAATTGTAAATTTATTAAAATTATAGAAAAGAATTAATAAATTAAGGCTATTATAAGAATAATTATCAAACAAGTTAATTTTAAAATATAAAATTGAAATTAAGATAAATTGCAATAAAATATCAAAATAATATTTATCATTAAAATATGGTAAAAAATAAATATAAACATTGACCCTATTATTTTGCATTTTATTTCGAAAAATGAAAGATAAAGAGTTATTAATTCTAATATGTCTCTTAAGTAAACATAAAATTTAGCTTAGAATATTATTGAAAATATTTATAATTGATAATTCGATGATTCAATTATTAATTAGAAAAAAATATAAAATTTTTATAAAATTTTAATTTTTTATAAAAATAAGATAAGTTTATAAATCAATAGTTATATATTAATCAATAATATCATTAAATATTAAAATAATAATTATTTATAAATTAAATATTTTATATTAATAAATAGTAATTTGACATAAATGGAAAAATCATAAATAATATTATAATTATATTGTAGTAATATAATTAAATTGGGCATCAAATTATATCAAATTTGTGGAACTTAACTTTATTCAACTAGAAAATATGGATAGGGAATTTAAATTTAGCTGGAAGTTACTATTGTCGAACACATTTTTTATCACATCAATAGAAGAGATAAATAAATTTTGATTTTTTTGTAATTTGTGTCGATGCCAAAATTAAAGTCTATTTATCTCTTCTATGGATGCGATAAAAAATTTAACCACCAATAGTAAAGTCTAGCTAAATTTAAATTCCCTATCAAACAAGCACCATATTTTCTAGGTTCAAGAAAATTAACTGCAAATTTTAATTAATATTATTTATTTAATTATAATTTAATTTCCCAAATTAATTTTCTACAATATTTAAAATCAAAGCTTTAAATGGATATCTCAGATTACTAATCTAATTTGAATTAACTAACTGAAAGAATAAAATAAATATAAAATGATAATATTTAATTATTCAAAAAGATTTATAAAAAATTTCTTCATATAAAATGCTAATCATTTGAAAAAATAGATTTTAACGATCGAAGTATTACTTCTATGTATCCCTAGTTAAATTTAAAATAAATTTTAAAGGCATTATTGTACGCTAAAGCAACTAATCTAAAAGAAAATTCGTTGTTTTTTAAATGAAAAGGCCCTATATATAAAAATATTGAACTGCTAAATGATAAATTAGATATTCTATAATTTAATGAAAATAATAATGAAACAAATTAAAATTTGAATTTGGAAATAATTGAATTATTTGATTTAATTTAAAAATCTTTAGATAAAATTGAAATTAATGAAATTAAATACACTGAAAGTGTTAATGATGCAATAATTTGTTTTTTAAAACCAGAAAAATGATTCCTGTATGAGATTATTTCTTAAAATTAGTTGCTTATATTAATATCTTAATTAATTTTAAATTTCTTTTAAATGTAAAATTACCCTTTTAAATTTTTATTTGACCATTTATTTACCATAATAATTTATTAAATTCTCATGACATTATTAATTATAAAAATTCAGTATTTTCTGTATATTTTACAAAATATATAAGCATGCATAATTTAATTACAATTATTTTTAAAATCAATAGAAAATAAATAAAACGAATTGGAAAGAAAGATGTTATAATGACAAATATTGAACCTGAAAAATGATTTTTAAATTAATAAAGAACTTATTCATTTGATTATTTAATAATATATTTGAAATTTTTCTCATCAAATTCTTATTTTTATTTTTTTATTAAATACAATTATTTGCTACTATTATATTGATAAAATGATTTAATTCTGAAATTTTCTTTCCTTATTGTCTTTTTTCCATTTTAATTTTTAATTAAAATATTTAGAAATCTGGACTTATTAGAAAAAGAAGGATAATTTACTGTATCAATTTAGTAAAATTAAATTCATAAGCAGGATTATTTTCAGGAGACATTCCATATTTCTATTAGTTATTTCATATTTTGAAGAATTTTTAGCTGAAAAAATACCAAAAATCTATAATATTTTACCAACTCCTATGTTTGGTATATTGGGGGAAAAACACAAAATAATTATCATTCAGATTTAAATTAAAGGGAAGGAGATATTTTCACTTATTTTTCATATTTAAATTTATATATACACTTCAACCATAAAATGAGAACTTAAAATATCTCATAAATTATTAAGAATAAATACCTCAAATAATTAGATCTATTTGTATATTAACTTTGAATTTGACTCTCCAATGATTTAAATATTAAATTTCATTAAGTTATGAATTTTTTAATTTTTTTTTTAATGAATTATTTTTAAATTGAAAAAGTAATGTTTAAGAAATTCAAATAAAAGAAATTAATAGCTAAAAATATTGAATAAATAATAAAATTAGAAAAAGACACCGAAGAATTTGCAAACATTTATACAGATAATAATTATGCGGAAAAATAAAGGTGATGAGAGGTTTAAACTTCTCACATTTTGACCATAAAAAGTATATAAAAACCGTGCCAACAATATTTAATAAGGAATATAACAAAAATAATCATAAATATCTACTTTTATGATAGCAAAAATATTAGATTCAAACTTAAAATGTTGTGAATATTTTGTGCTTTTATAATAATTTTTTTAATGAAACACCGAAATAAACTAACAAACGAATTTAATGGATAAATATTTATGAATTTTGGATAGGAATTAATTTAATTTAATGATTTAAAAACTAGTTAAAAATTATAACCATTAAATCATATCAGAGGATGGAAATGATTTAAAATAAAAAATATATTATCAAAAAATGGCTTAATTATGCTTAAGAAATATGTTTTTATATAGAATTAAAACAATATTACTAAAATACATTTGAATTGGGAAATTTGAAAATAAATACATAACATAACGTTAAATGATTTAATAATAACAGCCAAGAAATAGAACGTATCATAAATCAAATTAATGAACAACTAAGCAGGATTATGACCATATGTTTAAACAGCTTAATTGCTTAGTAATTAATTATTAAAATAATTTTAATATTAAAAGTTAGATTGATTAATTAAATCTTTTGAGCAATTAAGCAACTGAGCAAAGTGATTTGAATGTGTTTATTAGCTTAAATTATCAATTATATATTATTAATTAAATAAACTAAATGTTAAAACAAATGGAAGAGGTTATGCCTGCTTGATCTCAAAGACCTCTGGAAATTCAAATAGCCTTCAAGAATGCCTCAGCGGTGATCACGACTAATTCTAGAATATGAGCAAAGCTGAATATGAGGTCTTTCTAGAAAGAACGCCAGTTTGCAAGAACGAGATTCAGCCATTAGGGAGAGAGCACGCATTCCCTTTCAGCAAAGTGGATCTAGCAAGACATCTATACAAGAGATACCTAGAGGATGGTAAGGCAGGTGCCTTATGCACGATTCCAATTTTAATGAGGACGAGAAAGAAGACCAAGACGACTGGGCGAAGAGGCGACCTGGAGGCATCATCTATGTCAATAGACTAAACAGTAATTGCTTTTTATATATAATTGATAATTTAAGCTAATAAATACATTCAAATCACGTTGCTCAGTTGCTTAATTGCTCAAAAGATTTAATTAATCAATCTAACTTTTAATATTAAAATTATTTTAATAATTAATTACTAAGCAATTAAGCTGTTTAAACAGATGGTCATAATCCTGCTTAGTTGTTCACTAATTTGATTTATGATACACTCTAATACTTGGCTGTTATAATTTAAATCATTTAACGTTATGTTATGTATTTATTTTCAAATTTCCCAATTCAAATGTATTTTAGTAATATTGTTTTAATTCTATATAAAAACATATTTCTTTAGCTTGGTATAATTTAATTTTTAAAAAAATTAATATAGTTATCATTTGTTAAAAATTTTATAAAAAGCTTTTTATAATATATAGTGCATCCTGATTTAAAAATTTTATCTATCATAGATTTTTTAACCAAACTAAAATAATTCGAAATATATTATAACTATACTAAATATAAAATAGAGAATATAATTAAATTATATAATTTAGAGAAATAATGATTATTTACCTATCAATTAATTAAATTCATACTATTTATGAAATTAAAGATAGGATTCAATATTTTTTTCTCTTCTAGAAATAAAATTAAGTTATTGCTAAGCTAAATGAAATAAATCTATAAATAATAGAATTAGAAATCAACATTTCAAATTTTTTTTACTTAAAAATAAATTATAGAATTATATTTAAAATATATTTTTAAAAATTAAATAATTAAATTTAATTTAATAAGCTAATGTAATAATGTTAAGCTAGTATTTTTAAAATGTGGAGACTGTTAATGATAATTCAAAAAAGAGATCAAGTAAAATTATGTTTATATGAATATACATGAGTCAAGATCAAACAGTCACTAATTTGAATTAAGTTTGAGTAGAGGCTCATTTAACTCCAATTAATCTAATCAACTATCTAAAAATTTAATTTTTTTTCTTCTCAACATTTATGATTTATTTTTATTTTCCGGCATGGATCAAGTTGATGCAGTAGTGATCTTTAAATTTTTTCATAAATTTTTCTTTGATATCTTTATCATATCTTCAAAGAATTTTCAGGATATATTCATTATATCTTCTTCAAATTAATAAAAGTGTGGAGACTGGGGAGTTTATCATAACCAATAACAGTAGAAATAGTATCAATATCACTAATATTCTCAAAATCAAGCATAATTATGAGTCTGTGATTTTTTCATAAACATCTTGTTTTTCTAAAATTCATAGATGTAAGACCTGATATTGAAGATGATGTTTAAGATGATGTTTTTGAAAACGAAGAAAAAATCAGTGATGTAAAATTTTGAAATTCTCTAGATTTTCAACCAGACTCATAATTATGCTTGATTTTGAGAATATTAGTGATATTGATACTATTTCTACTGTTATTGGTTATGATAAACTCCCCAGTCTCCACACTTTTATTAATTTGAAGAAGATATAATGAATATATCCTGAAAATTCTTTGAAGATATGATAAAGATATCAAAGAAAAATTTATGAAAAAACTTAAAGATCACTACTGCATCAACTTGATCCATGCCGGAAAATAAAAATAAATCATAAATGTTGAGAAGAAAAAAAATTAAATTTTTAGATAGTTGATTAGATTAATTGGAGTTAAATGAGCCTCTACTCAAACTTAATTCAAATTAGTGACTGTTTGATCTTGACTCATGTATATTCATATAAACATAATTTTACTTGATCTCTTTTTTGAATTATCATTAACAGTCTCCACATTTTAAAAATACTAGCTTAACATTATTACATTAGCTTAAAATATTTCTTTTTTTTTATATTAAAATGCAATAAACAAACAAACAACGATTTCAATTATAAAAACAATTCTAAATTATGGACATTATTAAACAAAATAATATGAAAATAATGATATCAAAACTTATTGATCTTTTATTTTAGGATCAAGTAACAAGAGTTGTTGAGGATTTAAGAGTGTTAAAATCTATTGATAAAAATATAGAAACTGACGAAGTTTTACTTAAAGATATATAAAAATAACTTGATTTAATGAAATAAAAATAGAGAGTTTGAAAAATTGTTTCTAAAAATATTACTTAATTTTTTGATTATGATATTATAAATTATATTTTAAATTGAAATTAATGATAAAAATAAATAATTGTACATGAAAAAGTTGTCAGATCTTTTATTTAATTATTTTAAAAGTGCATTAAAATATGGAATATTACTTAAAACCCAATAAATTGTAATTAAATTACTTGGCAGTTAGCTATCTCGAAACTCTATGATAATTCTGCGCTTATTTGATAGAGAATTAAATAAATACTATACTTTATTATTGACAATACTATTTTATCCTGAGGTGAAATAAATTGACTTTAATATTAAAGTCTATTTAACTATCTGGTAAAATGCGATAAATAGTACTGCAACTAGTAACATCCATATATATTTGAATTTTCTATTAAATAATTGCTAAATTTTCTTAGATTTAAGGAATTTCAACACTAACTCCCAATATACTATATATTCAATTTTAAATAATTTTCCAGAATTCAAATGTATTTGAATAATATTATAATTATTATTTTAAATCTTAAATCTAACAATGAATTTCACAAATTGTGAATCCGTTTTGAAATCAATATCTATATAATTTATGTAAATATCAAATCGTAATGTATCTTGCTTCAAAAAAATTTATAAGAAATTGCGAACAATGAATTGCTAATCTTTTGAAAAAAAAAGATTTCAATAAATATGGCTTTGTCCGTAGACACAATTACTATAATACAGAAGTTTTCTTATAAATATGATAGTTCTATAAAATACATAAATATGATTAAAATCAGTTAATATTTCCAAAAAGTCATCCTTTATATAAAAAGATTATATTGATTCAAGATGAAATCAATACTTTAAAACTAAGTGATAATAATAATGTAGTGAATTAAAATATAATTAATTAAATTAGTGAAATGTTTCAAAATATATAACAATTATAAAATAAAATGGATTAAGAGGAATTAAAAGTAAAAGAAGATATGTTGAATGATTCTATGATCGAATTTCTTAAAACCTGAAAAATGATATTGAAGGAATGCATTTAATTTTTTTCTAATTAAACTTATTTTATTAACTATTAAATTATTGGTAGTTAATTTCTCAAAACCTATAAATTATGGTACTTAATCAAGTAGTATTGTAATATTAGCTGGACTTGATTATTGGAGGCAATATCTTTTTATCTTATAAATTCCTGATATTTATCTTTTTTGTTGATTTGTTTAGTAAGTTGATTTCATAAAATAGAATTAATTTATCATATCCAATAGATGAGATAAAATATTACTGCTTAAATAAAGTCCAACTAATATAAAATTTCTATCGAAAAAGTACCATATTTAATAGTTTTTAGAAATAATTAACTCCCAATAATTTAAATTTAATTTTCAAACTCTATTGTATTTTTACAAAATCTACTTATTAATTTTTATAATAAATAATTACTCCTATTTTCTTATTTTAATAATTCTATATTTTCTCCAATTTCTTACACTCTTTATTTTTAAGAATACATAATGTTTAATGATTGATAAAGGATTTTTTCTAAGTATAGTGTTTGATTCTACTAGTTCAAATTCAAAACATTACTTAAAAAAGAGTATTTAAATTAATAATGGAATTTTGGAAAACTGATATTATGTGATAGTTTTAATATTAATATATATATTAATTGCTAATAAAAATTAAGAATATCATAAAGTTTAGCAAATTTTTAATAATAATCATTATAATACAACCAACTTTGGAAGTACGAAAGTGACAAGAATTTTCGAAGTCAACCAATCGTATAAAAACGTTCGTAGAAGTGGATAACCATACTAATGAGAAGGTTCCAAAACAATCGTTAATCTACTTAGGTCTCTCTGGATGCCTTGTGTATCTGATGCATAAAAGAAAGCATCTACAGCTTCAAGAAACAATGAACTTTTTTATCCAAAAATCGCAATAAACTTGGCTAAGTATAAAATGATGCTTGAAAGATGGAACCGAAACTAATTAAAAGAGACTAAGAGACAACAGCAATTTTGTAGTAGTCTTTCTAGGACAGTGAAGTTACTTAATAGACCTGGACCTTTCATAGGTTAAGCTTAAGCTATGTTGAATTAATCCTAGTTCTTTCAGATCCGATTAACATATTTATCAATCTTTCTATTTAATGGGTGTAACCTTAAATAACGATTTTCAAATGTATTCATGTCAGATCAGAAAAAGTTCAAAATATAATTCTGGGATCAAGCCAGAACTCTAATTTAGATCAGATATCTAGATAGTCGAGACATCAGATCATAATTAAAAACAAGTTTTTACAAAGAAGAGGTAATCTAGACCAGCTAGTGAGCAGGAAGAAATAAGGAAGATCAATAGACAGCCACCAAAAGAAAGCCAAAAGTACAGAGTGGAGAAAACATCAAAAGGCTCCTTAATACAAGAATAATGAATGCTGTAACAAAAGCCTCCTAGGCGACAATTCCCTCGAAGAGACGTATCATCACCAATTTCATTATTGAGAGGTGATGCTCAACAAATGAGAGATCAGAATATAGGACATTTTATCCTTAATAATCTAATCGGGGGTCTTGAAGACCCAATCTGAGTGTCTTAATTTGAAATTTTTATTAATATTAATCAAATATGATTATTATAATATTTAAGGGATTAGATTGATTTTGATATTTTCATATTATACTAAATAAATATTCTAATAATACCATGAAAACTAATTTCTTATAAAAAATATAATTTAGACGGCTGATATAATCAAAACCCCAAAACCCCTTAGTGAGGTTTATAAGTGCTTTGATTTGTAGGGTATAGTTGGGGTCTTATTGGGGATAGTAGAGAAAACGCAAGTTTTATGTGAATTTGATGAATATTTAATGAATATAAGTGTACTTAGTTCAAATAAATTTAATCTGCTTGTCTTTGTTGTATCTCTTGAATCTTGCTCTCTAAAGTGGCTCAAGTATGTCATCTAAGGATTATCTAGGATATGAAGGAGCTCTCACGATTATCATCTCTACTATGCTTTTTATTTCTTCGCAGACATCTTCTTACTTTAATGCTTCTAAGCTAAACTAATTGATTGTTTTTCATGCTTAGTACCAAAGTAAGACATGCTTTACATATCACTTTCTAATATGATAGCAGCAGCTGCCCATACATCCCACTAAACAGAGCCATTTTTCCACTTCTCTCTGATTGGGAAGTATCCTGGTGTCCCAAGAACCTTTGGTAATGTTACAATCTCTTATCTTAAGGCTATATTGAAATCGATAACTACAACTTCTAAAGGACAGAGGTTGAGCATCACATTTTCAGGCTTTAGATCTCTATGAACATATCCAAGTTCATGCAACTCCAAGACACCCTTAATCATATCTGAAAGTATATCATTCAAATCATCCGGATATCTGCTTTGATATAGATAGTCTCTTAGAGTCATTTCATATTTCTTAAGCCTTAATGCAATGAACCCAAAGCCTAAAATAACACCGTCTAGCTTAAGCAAGTTCTTGAAATCTCTTTTTTAAGCTTCTCTAAGAACGATATATTCGTTAGCAAAATCATTCTAATACTGTTCATTCTTAATGAGATAGCTGAAAGGATATACCTTGTATGCAAACTCGTCGACTACTATAAGCTTTGACTTGCTAGGCACGTTTATTTCCAAGCAGTTTTCTATACAACTGCTAAGATCAACAGCATTTAATGCAGGAATATACATAGCTCTTTCTTAGAAGCATGCTAAAAATGTATTGCATGCAGGTTGATTTATTGACTCATATCGTTTCTGCCTCTTAAGCTTTTCTTACTACTCTCTTAAATATTCAAGAGTTTTAGACTTTCTCTTGGCAGGAATAAGTTTTAAGTCTCTTAATCTTCCATTAAAAACTCGCTTAAATGATGCTTTTTTTTTTTTTTGCATGTGTCTTTTAACCTTAGCTGAGTGAGTGTAAGACTTCATGCAAGTCGTGCATTAATACCTGCCATCCACCTTATCATGCTTGAAATAAATCTTCGCTTTACCAGAATGTATTTCTTTAATATGCCTCTTCAAGCTCTACTCAGTTGAGAAGACGTTTTAACAATCATAGCATTCAAAGTGTTTTTATTTTTCAATTGGTTGCTGTTCTTTTAGCTCCTCAACATTTTCAATTTATGTTTAAAGTCCTATCTCT
>ARYC01006354.1:0-12070 GCA_000711775.1 Oxytricha trifallax
ATGGTTAAAATAGAGGCAATGAAGATTCCCATATTAAAAATTATTGACTTAGATTCTTGCCTAGAAAGCTACCTCACTCTTGAAGATAAAATAGAGAAGAGAGTCATTACTGATGACTAATATGCTTACAAGATATATCCATTCAATTACTGCCTTGCTGATGACAAGTTCCAAATGGAATTTGCAAATGAGTATTATGCTCTTTAAAAGGCAAATTTAAATGAGTGCAGGCATATCATATAGCTTGATGCTATTTTACTTGGTAAAGATCATGTAGCCTTCAGGCTTCCATTACTTGAAATGACTTACAGAGAATTCATATCTGACAATAGATGTCAGAGATAAATTGGCTAGATTGTATAGCTGATAGTTGAGGGGATTGAAGAGCTTCACAAGCTAGGTTATGTTCATAGAGACTTAAAGCCAGAGAATATCATGTTGAATTTCAGCCTCTTAGAGTTTATATTATAGACTTCAACAGAGCTCAAAGAGTTCAAGCCTCTGCATAAGGAAATGTATATGGTACTCCTGGATATTTTCCAGAGAGAGAGGATTGGAGAGATGGAGACACTTAATGGAATATCTGGCTCTAGCAGTAATAATAATAGAAAGCGACATGCCAAGAAATGATTACTTTAGCGCAGAGGTGAGAGAGATTCTAAGCAGAGAATCAAACAATATCTCGATAAAAATAAAATAAATGGAGGTCTCAGAGATCTTGCATACTCAACTATTATCAAGCCAAGCTAAGAGAATCGACAAACAATAGAAACAATCAAACATCAACTTAGAAAGATAAAATTTAGAGAACTGCTACATGACTCTAAGCTTATGTTTGTGTGCAATAATTTAAAAACTCGCTTGTTATACTCACTTAAATTACTAATATTTAAACATTAAACCCCTACATAAACCCAATAAAACCCTAATAAAGTATGCACTAATAGTCTACTTTTATCAATCAAAAACTCAATCAAACTACTGAAAGGGTTTTGGGGTTTTGAATGCCCTTCATCTAGTTTCTCTATCTCTGCCCCATTGAGCATAAATACTTCCTTCCCCAAGTTCAGCATAATAAGGTTAAGCATCTTATGCTTAAGGCATTTAACTCCCATCTTATTAATTTAGTTGCCTAGGTCTCTCTACTTCGTTTACTTATATCACAGATCTCGGTACTACTAAGATCAATCAATATAATTTCTAAAGTTTGGCTAGTAGTATTTTGACAGTTGATTTAGCAACTACTAACCTATTCCAAGCATTAAATAGTACAAGATTTAAAAGTGCTTAACATATTACACCAATAGATGCAAATTTTATTGAAAGTATTTAAATTATTAAAAAAACAATTTAAATTAGGAATCTCTCAATATCCATAAATTATGATTCCTGTAGATAAATCTTATAAATTCACTCTCTCAACTGATTATCCAAAAGCTCTTTATGATGATTTTTCAGACTTAATCATCAATGAATCAGACATAGATATAACCAATTACTAAATAGTAATGTGGATAAAATTCATATCATACTTATCAAGATGGAAGTTTCTAATCAAAGTATGATGATTGTATTATAGTATTAACCTTAATTTATTAGTTAACACTGGGGGCTCATCAATCATGTGGGCTAATACTGTTTCTTAATTGACTGCAAAAGCCCACACTCATTTCACAGCTTATCAATTCTTTTAAATGCTACTATTTAAATATTATAATATTCTCAACTTAAATTTCAATATATTACATTCATTCATTTGTAATGCTTTAATAGATAAATAAGTAAATTATGGGGAAACAAGCACCTTCTTCTGGTTAATACATTTTAGGTAAGATACTTTACAGCCTAACTACATTCAATGGTTTGTTTATTGACACTATATATGCCAAGATATATATCTATGGTAGAAAATCAGACCTGACATCTACCTCTCATTATTTACCAGCCTTCATTCCATTATTATTAAGTTAATAATTTACTGAGCTGACTTCAAGATCAGAACGGAATCTAAAATGACTGGAGTTGCAGCATTTCTCAAACACAATCAGTTGTAACAAATTATGAGATATTTGGTTGGTAATATTCTCTTCAAACATATTCTATGTTTAACAACTCCAAGAGAGCTCTATTTACTATTCTGTTGTTCAATAAGTCTTTTCTCTAACTGGGAAAAATAAATTTCAAGGAACTAATAAATATAGTATAGCTCCTGATTATACTAATCTCAATGTGTCCTTTGCTTATGCTTCAGATACAACAAACTATAAAATAATATAAAATATGTATATCGTAAGCATATAAGGAGCTTCTTTTACGTTAAAGAGTAAGAAATATCAGTTGGACATACAAATACGCATTTTTACACAGATATCGATGTGACAACCAATTATATTATTGACATGTTTAATCAATAAAATGGCAATGTGTACCTTACATCTTTAGCAAAGATATCTCTTTTACTATCACTCATCTTAAATCGTAAGTTAACTTAACTTTATTATAATATTAAATTAGATTAAAAGATGACTAAGCATTCAGACCCAGCCAAGACTTTTCATCAACTTGAATGAAAATTAAATTTGCATCATCATTGCAGCTAAATCAATTTGCAAGTATAGAACATTTCAACATGATTATCCTAATATAGTGAACGATAAATATTAATCTGGAGTAGTTCAAAAGCTTGGTATTCCTTGAGTTCAGGTTTGTAATGTTTCGAGACTTATGATAAGGAAAAATGCATAAACTCATGCGTCTTTATAAGATGATTCATTATTTATTAATAAGTTTATATATATTCTTTTAACTTCATTAACTTTGACTAATTGAGTTACATATAATAATGACTACATAAAACCAACTACAGATTCATACTTTGAATTATAATAAGAAAATATATATATTGCGTTGATCTATGTTTCATTTCAAAGTTGCATTTGTTGGTTTGACTTTTAATGAAGACTTAAAGCCGTTTATTGCAATAGCAGAAACTGAAAAATCATACTCAATATCTATTCCTACTCTCTTTGCCGGGGATATTGTAAAATTTCGAATTATTTATAGATTATCACAATTCATTTCCATCATTATTACTACAGATTCTACACCAGACTCGACCTAATTAAAAATTATATTAAATTCTGATGAAGGAGATGTCGGTATGTATTTAAACAGCAAAAAAATATTCTTATTATATTAATGCCTTGTTCAATGCTTAAAACATAAGTAAAACAATTCTGAAAATTAAAAATTAAATCATTATTATTTAATTCCCACTGAAATTACAGACACCACTTGTCTAGACCTTTGTTACTTGCACCTCTCAAATTTCTCCAACAATTTCTTCGCTGGAGGAGACGTTCAATTAGATATTGAGTTCTATACGATTTGCAGTTCCTCTGTCAAAGACAATTCATATAATAATACCTACAATAAAGCACTTTTACAAATTAAAACTAAAAGTCAGCTATACACATAACTCTATCTCAGAATGTATAATATTTAATCTATTGAGTGAAGAAATAATCACGATGATTGCGATAACGTTGCAAATATAATAAATTCATAATACTCTAATCAAAACCCCAAAAGCCCTTAATTAGGTTTATAAGTGCTTTGATTTGTAAGGTATAGTTGGGGTTTTATTTGAGTTAGTAGAGAAAGCGCAATTTTTAAGTGAATAATATGTATGCACAAAAAATTTAAAAATAAATGATTGTAGAAATTAAAATTACATTATGAATACTTATTGTTATAATCAAAAATATATATCCAAAAAATGTTTCACTGTGTAACCAATCTTCTTAAGATAATCGAACATTTTTTTCTTGATTTTGTTGAATCTTTCTTCTGTTTTATTACACTGCGAAGTGCCTGTTCTGTGACTCCTCTGTTCTTACTAGATTGGATATCTTTCAAAAATAATTTGTAGATAGGTTTTTTGTGACTTAAATTTTTTGTGAGCGCGCAGGCTTCATTAGCGTGTCCTAATATAGTTTCCATTTTATAATTGTTTTATTTCATTTTAATTTATCAATTCTCTATTATTTTTCATAATTATTAATTGCTTTTAGTCAAGCGAATTTTATCTGCTTGTCTTTGTTGTATTTCTTGAATCTTGCTCTCTCTCTAGTGACTCTAGCATGTCATCTAATGATTACCGAGTTAGGCAGGTAATCTTACAAATATCTACTCTACTATCCATTTAATTTCTTAGCATGTACCTTCTTGCTTTTATATGCTTTTAAGCATGTGAATTGATTGCTTCTCATGCTTGGTACCAAAGTA
Source organism: Oxytricha trifallax (assembly GCA_000711775.1). Classification (NCBI taxonomy): domain Eukaryota; phylum Ciliophora; class Spirotrichea; order Sporadotrichida; family Oxytrichidae; genus Oxytricha; species Oxytricha trifallax. The sequence goes on from ARYC01006354.1 coordinate 4,288, forward strand.
AGACATGTTTTCCATATCATACTCTAAATAATTGCAGCTACTGCCCACACATCCCACTATACAAAACATTCGTCAACTTCTCTCTTATAGGGAGATATCCTGGTGTACCAAGCACCTTTGATAAAGTAATTATCTCTTATCTTATTGCTCGATTGAAATCGATAACTACTATTATTAAAGTGCATAGATCCAACATAAAATTTTCAGGCTTCAAATCCCAGTGAACATAACCAGGTTTAAGAAGCTCTTTTACACCATTTGTCTTTTCCATAAGTATCTTGTTTAAATCATTTGGGTACCTGTTGTGGTAAAGATACTCTCAGGGTCATTTCAAAAATTTTCAGCCTTAGAACAATGATACCAAATCCAATAATAACTCCATCAAGTTTAAGCAAGCTCTTGCAATCTTTTCTTTATGTCTCTCTGAGTATCATGTATTCATTTGAAAATTAATTTTGATACTATTCATTCTTAATGAGATAACTGAAGGGATAAATCTTATAAGCATACTCATAAACAACTATTTACTTTGCCTTTGCAGCCACGTCTATATAAAAGTAGTTTTAATATATCCACTAAATTTAACTGAATTTAAAACAGGAATATACATAGCTCTCTCTATAAAAACTTACTACAAAGATTCTACCAGCTGGTTGATTCACTGATTCCAATATCCCTTATCTCTTGAGCCTCTTTAAGACTTTAGATTATTAAGTTTTCTTTTAGCAGGCAGAACTTTAAAGTAACTTTATCTTCAATCAAGATTTTACTAAAGTGATGCTTTTGTATTTGCTTCTTTACTTTTGCTAAATGAGTATAAGACTTCATACAAGTTGTGCATTATTGCTCAAGTATTATTTAATTGGTTAAATTAAATAAAAATAAATAAATATAGAATCAAATTAGTGGCAGTTAAATTTGTCAAACCTAGACAATATGGTACTTTTCGATAGATAATTTAAAATTAGCAGGACTTTACTGTAGGCAGTAATATTTTATCGCATCGTAGGAGCGAGATAAATTGACTTTAATTTTTGGTGATTTGCTGAGTAAATTTTGATGCAAAATTAAAGTCAATTTATCTCGCTCCACGATGCAATAAATAATACCGCCAACAGTAAAATCCAGCTAATTTTAAATTACCTATCGAAAAGTACCATATTGTCAACGTTTCCACAAAGTTAACTGCCACGAATTTAATTTAATATTAATTTATTTTTAATTAATTTCCCCAATTCAATTATACTTGAGCAATAGTATCTGCCATCTATCTCATCATGCTTCATATACACCTTACTCTTACCAGAGTGTGCCTCTTTTAGATGTCTCTTCAAACTGGAATCAGTAGAGAAGAATTTTAGCAATCTTAGCATTCAAAAAGTTTTATCATTTCACGGTAGCTGTACCTTTACTTCTTCGAAATCTTCTATTATTGTTTAAACTCCCATTTTTGCTCACTATTTACTGTTTTAAACCTCTATAAAAAACACAATTGTTTCAATTTCAAGAGCTCTTAACTCCATCTCCCTATCAATGTAAATAACTTCTAATTTCTTGTTTGAACCAAGGTTGAGCTATGATTAACCAGTTTCTTTACCAACTGCTTACCGATTAAAGTTAGACGCCATGTTTAAATTTAAATTTCTATTATAAATCTATTTCAAGCATACTTACAAGTGCAACTTTTTGTAGGAGAAACGAATGTGAAATTTATCGTTAAATTTCAGCTATAAGCAACCATACTTCTCTGTAATTTAACAATATAATTTAACTAATTACATTCTCAATAAATTTTAATACGGTACTACCATTGCAAAATCCTATGTTAGTACTGATACCATTTATTTTCTGAACAAAATTAGAACTTTTCCATTAAAACCTCACTGGATTAAAACTAGGTACTAATTAAGTTTTGGTACTATTAAATTGGTATCAATTAAAATTTAACAAATTTAGTACCGGTACTAATTCAATTAAAACAAACTTAGTACTAATTTAATGGAATTAAATTGATGATAATGGAGCTCCATATCTGAAATTTGTTACAAACATTAATAGGAAGAGGAGCAAAGATGGAATCTCTGAGTAATGCAATGAAAAGGGTTTTAGCTTAAGAAATGATATAAAGATTCAGAAGCAAGGAAGATCTCTATAGATACCTCACTCAACATGGTAAATATATATATCGTATACTCAAACGAATTCTCTAGTTGGTCCTATTTCTTCCAACTATGGAAGGTATCAACATATCATTCTTAAAGCTATACTCTGTGATGAGAAGAAGGCTTTTAAAAACTAAGAATTTAAGTTGATAGAAATACCTAACTACCCAGAGATATCTGTCACTAATCTCTACGAGGATGCAATGAATAATGAAGAGTTGGTGGTTTACTTTCCAATAAAGAAACTACTAACAAAAATCTTGCTGAGAGGAGTTTCTTCTTTGATGTTCTTGGGACTTTGAGAGAAAGTTATCTTAGAGAAATTATAAAAGAAGCACATAATAAAACGCTATTCCATCCTCCTTAAGATTAAAAGAAGCAAGGCATAATAATAAGCGAAAGCAGGTTTTCGGAGCTTAAGAAGCTTCTTTATCTTTCAAGTAATTTTTATTCATAACTTTTTAGGGAAACCTGGAACTGGTATATTTCTAATGAAAGAGAATGATAAAATTCATAGAGAGAGAAAGTCTCAAACCATTCATTAATGTTCAAGAGACTTTATAATGAGGTTTAAAAGCCTGATGAAATGAACATTATATGCTGGCGCTGGTACAAAGAGAAGAAACTTAGACCTATCAAGTCTTAAGATGGTGAAAAGAAAAAGAAGTCTAATCCTTTTAAGAGTTCGTTTAATAAGTGAAATAATTCTTTCATTTAGGTCTAAAACTTATTAATAAAAATTCATTCTCCCTATCTCTGCACATATCGTAGTCTAATCTATACTCATTCTCTGCATTAAGTCTACTCTATAGATTGGTAGTTCATGCATTAGGTGGTAAAGCAAGAGTTTCTTGTGTTGAGTCTTAATCTAACTCAAGAAGAATTTGATTCTCTAAATTACGGAATGAAAGGAACATTAAACACAGGAGATATTTAAGTCTTCGTTAGCTTTCTTATACTCCTTAGTCCTATGAACTGAGAGGTTATCAATATACAGGATGGTCTGTTACTCATTTTATTTATCTCCTAGCTTATGTAAGAACTCTAAATACTGCTCTCGCTTAATAGCGAGAGGATAAATAATATAACTTGCTAAGCCTGAATCTTTATTAATACCTAGTAAAATTGAGTGAGGAACAACCTTTACTTTATAAACATCGATGTTATCATACTTTTCTTACCAAGATATATTAATAAAGGTGTTGAACGTAAACACTTCTTCATCAGCGTGTATGAACTTGATGTTTATTAGTAATATCTCTCAAAATTATTACTATAAATGGCACAGTAAAGTCAATCACTCTCTTCACTCTGTAGAAAGTCTTGAAAGATATACCATTCCTTCTTTAATTATTAGCAATAGTATATGGAGAGATGTGCATGTCAGGAAACTTGCGATGAAACATCACAGCTCTCTAATCAAGTGGAAAGTGTGCCCAATATTTCAAATTCTTAGAATCGCAGAGGTAATCAATATGCTGCTAACAGTAATTTTTATCTTCTTGCAGGAAGTTATCAAGAACCATAATTTAAATGCTAAACAGATAGCAAGCAATTATACCTAACAGCCTAGGAACTTTTGCATACGAGCATTGATATTGCTGTATAATTTAGCACACGTTTGATTAGTCTATTTTAATACTAGTACCATACCTAAGCTAAAGCAATAAGTCTAAATAATTCTCATCATAAATAGACCAAAATAATCGCTAATTTATATTTCTCAATTTGCAAACTGCCATAATTTCTCTATTAACCCAAATAAAACTCCAATTATACCCTAAAAATCAAATCACTAAACATCTAATTAAGGGATCTTAGGGTTTAAAATGCCATATTTTAAAGCATTTAGAACCTCTCAAGTCAGTTAAAAATATTAATCGAATAAAGAATAATGTAGGAATACATTCAATTTGGGCAATTAAATTAAATTGAAATTAATTAATTATTATTTACTTTAAGTTTAATTTTTGATTGATATCTCCTACCCTGGCTTCATTATACTCATTGGATAGCCATTAAAATTAGACGATGGGTGTTAATGCTTGTATTAATTTATATCATCTCCTATCTGAGAAAAACCTATTTTATTGATTTTTAGAGTTAGCTTTAATCAAATTATCTCGCTTCCTGGAATAATTCAGGAATTATATCATTAGCAAAATCCAGTTATAATTGCGGGATCTACATTAAGATTTATTTCTATTTAAATTTGGAGTTCTTTTGACATCAATATTTGCCATGATTTTAATATTTAATCAATATAGTTTTAATTAATTTTCTTAAATCGATTGTATTTTTACAATAATAAAAACTAATACACCCAAATAATTGATTGAGAGAAAGCTATTTCTTCAATAAAGTGTGAACAAATAAAACATTGCTCTATATTTAATTAATAATGAAAGAAATATTCTAAAATAATATGTGATTTGTTAATTATGAATAATTTGTAATTAATGTTTTTTTTTTTAAAAATCAAATGCCTTTTATCTGTATCTCTCCACTAAATAAGGAGACTTCCTTAAATTATTATATAATTCTTACTTATATATGTAAATCGCAAAATTTTGAAGTAAACTAATTAAGTAATGACTGTAGATACTATTTATTTATCTGGTACATCTTTATATTTTTTCTGAAGATCTGGATGGAGATAAATTAAAATTATAATTATATATAAATTAATTAAATAAAGTAAAGTAAGATTTAGTGATATCTCTTCTGACCAATTTATTATTCAATAAAGCTCTGACACTCTGGGCGTCATAGCTTAAAATTCAATAAAATTTTGGAAGTTAAGATTGATTTAAAGCAGGCATAGTGAGCAAAGACTCATAAATATAGAGATATTTATCCATTAGAAAAATATTTAATAGTGAAAACCTCATTTTAAGTATTTGGATTATTGGGAATTGTAGACTCTACAGCCAATACTAAGAACTGGATAACCCTTTCTTTGTAATCAAGATGATCCTTTAAAGAATAATTGGATCAGAAATTTGAAAAAAAATCAGCTATTATTGATATGACTTTATTTAATTGCTTTTTAATCGAGTAACAGTAAAGCTGCCCTTATTTATTCATAAAAAAAAAATAAAATAATATTATTATGATAGATAGTTTGCTCTGTAGCTGTAATTATTATCATGGACTTTATTTTTAACATATTATTGTTTTATCAAGAATAAATCCAACAACTATGATATAACATTCAATATTGAGCATTAAACTGCTACAGAGATTAATAACTTTGCAATGGAATTATAATTTATTTGCTTATTAAGTACACATCAACTGATGTCCTGGTTGTAGTCACATGAATGCAAGCTTAAACTTTAATTAAGACTTTATTTTTAATTATGTGTAAAATAATTTATATGTTTAGTGTGTCTTCTACAGGAATTACCAGACACTAAACTTGTATTTTAAAACTAAGATCACTAACAAATGGTTAAGTATCTTTGTCAATTTGAGAAATAGGTGGACTAATCTATTAAACGTATTCACTTCCAATAATGCTGACAGACTTATCATACCCAAATTCAGTTATTACTCCACACCTTCTTGGTTGAATAAATGCTCTTTCAATTCATTCTATTTTAAACTAGCATATTATATTATAACAATTCCAAAATGTACTTCAAGAATCTGAATACACTGCTATGAATGCACCAAATAGGGCACAAGGAAGTTAAAGTGGATATTGAACTCGCATTAATCTTGAAACAAAGATTGTCCCAAAAATTTTATATTGAATATTTCTTCAACACTAATATAAATAATGGGTAAAATTGTAACTATCAATTAGTATATTCATTTTTGATTAGTGAATACTAATAAAAAGTTAGAATTTAATCCAGAAAATTTAAGAGCTTAGATGTTGAAATCATCTACTGTTGTGGACTTTAGGATCAATTATAATGTTCAGAATAATGATGTCTGCAAGATCTATTTGAAACCAACTAAACTCTATGCTGCTCTTGAGTCTATAGATAATTTTAATATTACATATTAGAATCAGCATCTTAAACAAGCAACGTATTAATCAGAGTGAAGGCAATAAGCACTTTAATGGATTTACCATCTTATGCTTATTGATCTGGCTTCCATGTCGAAATCTGACATGACTGATCCTCTAGCAATAATTACTTACGATTCATCTATCAAATATAAACAATTATTCTTTTAGGTACAGTGATTTCTAATTAGTAAATAACTATGCCTGGGGATAGCTATGATCTTGTTATGAGGGCTTCTTTCGTTGATGACAGCACTCTTTACGATGAGAAATAAAAAGATTTGGGGGAAAGTTTCCTGCACTCGAGGAAGTTTCCTGCACGCTTTATTTTATTTATGTAAATTTAATAAATTTGACATAAATTAAAAAATTTAACATTTTTACGACCCAGCAAATATTAAGACCACATTGCTCATCATTGAAGCAGTTCAAGAAAATATAGTTTAATATTATATAGGCATGGTAAGAATAAGGTAAATTCAATCATTATTTCAATAACAATCGGATACAATCATTATAATATTTAAGAGACAGACCTTACAAATATCATATAAAAAATGTCAGAGTTTTTGTAATCTGAAGAGAGATATTGAATATTGTTTAATAAATTAAATTATGATAATAAAAATTAAAATCAAAAAATTAAAAAAAGATTGTAGGAAACTTCCCTAAATCTTTTTTATATAATAACCAGTGCAGGAACTTTCCCACCCCCCAAAATTTTAATCATATGTGCCACGATATTTCGAAACTTCACAAATATATCATGTTTTACAAGATTTGAGGATTATTCTCTTAATATGGTAAGTCTTTAAATTTTGATTTCATCAACTCATTGTTAAAATTGATAAGTATAGGTATATTGTGTTGAAGATTTAAACTTTCAATTGAATATTTGAAAAATTCTGGATATCATATTTGATTTATAAAATACAACTATATTCGCGTCATTACATTTTAAAAAATATTATTAATATACCTCAAGAATAAGTATGGGCTAATTTGAACTTTCATTTTGTTGAATTTATTTTATTTGTACCAAAGTATTATTTTATTTAAAATAATAAAATAATAAATTAAAATTAATTATACCTCTTTATTAATAATATATTTTTGTTTAAGAAATATCGACGTAAGTTATAGAATATATGTTAATTTAATTTGCATAATGATATTAGTATAAATTAAAAAAAAAAGCTAAATAAGTATTAAGTCTTAATATTGAAATATGAATAATAAAAATGGAAATAAAATATTTGAGAAAATTATGGAATATTTTTAATATAAAAAGAGTCTATTACATCGAGATTTCTAGAAGGAAGCCGATTCAGACACTGATAATAGAAAATTTGATATAAAATGGTGTATTTTATGGGGTGGGGGAGGGTTTCGGTTGATCTGGAGGTGTGGGATGGGTGGGTGTGGTGGTCTCGGTCGGAACAAGCAGCCATTAGGGCAGATGCATTTATAAGTTAGTCTATCTTTTAGAAAATTTTATGGCAATAATTTAAATTTCGCAGTTTCTGACTTTGGAGAACGTAGTTTTTCCTATTTAGATTTTGGCAGGAATGTTTTCAAAGTTTTATGTTAATACATTTTT